>PVKE010000189.1:0-185136 GCA_004027555.1 Craseonycteris thonglongyai
CAATATTTATTCTTGTGTGACTGGCTTACACTTAACACAATTTTTTCTAGTTCAACCATTTTATAGTACATGTCAGAATTTAGTTCTTTTTTATGGCTGAGTAATACTGCATTTGAAAGTACCATGTTTTATTTATCCATTCATTTATTGATGGGCATATGCATTGCTTCCTCTTCAGCTCTTGAGAGTAGTCTGCTGTGGACATTTGTGTGCAACTGATACGTTTTTATATTTATCAAAGCAATTAGTAAATGATCAATAAAAATTGGTTGAAAAATAATATACATAAATGTGTAAGAATATATGTGTGCATGTGTGCACTGTTTCCTCTTGATTTAGGAAAGGAGCCAACATTTGGTCTTCAGCTGAACCCACTTAACTTCATGTATGTATCTTAAAGCTGTATCTGAGAAAAGTTGACATCCTAGAAAAGAAGAGTCATTAGCAAAATTGTTATTTTTTACAGTCTTGTTGAGGAGGGCAATAATGAGTTAGCTGAAATCAAACCGTGCCCCATAGTTATAAAATATGTGAATCTTGGGCTGTGAAACCTGCATATAGAATTGGAAACACATGTGCTCTGTGCTCTGGCTTCTATGGTGAGCTGGTTGGGCTCATGGTCTAAGGTTCTTTGAACTTCACAGTGAGGCAGGTTTTATTTTATTTATTTATTTATTATTTTTATATATTTCTTAAAGACTTATTTATTGGCTTTGACAGAGACAGAGAGAGAAAGAGAGAGACAAAAGGGGGAGGGCCCAGAGCAGTCTCCATAGTTGTACATCCTCAGTTTTTCAACATGATATCATTCCACACAGGTGGGTGGGGGTCCCGCAGGGCAGGAACTGGGCTGGGGGCCTCCTGCATGGGAGGCATGCCCCTCAAGCCAGTGGCCCAACTGGGGGGCAAGAACTGAACTGCACGCCTCCCGCATGGGAAGCACACCCCAGTTCAGCACATGGTTCCGCAGGGGCTGGCGCTGGGATTCAATCCTCAGTCCCTAGGGCTGTAAAGTGAGCACGTAACTTTCTGAGCCATCCCGGCTTCCCCTATTTATTTATTGTTAAAGATTTATTTTATTGTTTTTGACAGAGAGAGAGACAGTGACAGAGCGATAGAAGAGGGAGAGCCCAGAGCAGTCTCCATCGTTGTATGTCATCAGTTTTTGACATGGTTTTGTTACACATAGGTGGGTGGGGGCCCTGCCACATGGGAGGCACACCCCCATGAGCTGGGGGCTGCAGTTTAGCATATGGGTCTGCGTGGGCCAGGGCCAGAATTCAATCCTCAGACCCCAGCCCTGCAAAGCGAGCGATTAACCCATCCTGGCTTCCCTGAGGCATGTTTTGTCAACAGCCACAGAGCAACTGTGAGTGAAGCCAGGAACCCCTAGAAATGAGAGTGGAGACTATGTGGATGCCCTGCTCCTTTAGCTGTTGATTGACCATTCTCTTGATGTGCTTGGGCAAAAGGAGGGTGGGAGGACCAACAAGAGAGAATGTGGCTGAGTTGTAGGAAGATCAGGGGGTAAGGCAAAAAAGATCTGTGAAAATAGGGTAACAGGTCAGTTTTTTGGCCCATAGATTGCTTTAGTGTGAGAACTCTTATTTATTTATTTATTTATTTATTTATTTATTTATTTATGACACAGAGAGAGAGAGAGAGATACAGAGATAGAGACAGAGAGAACTGAACTGGGGGAGCTCCCCAGCTCAGCACATGGGTCCACATGGGCTGGGGCCAGGATCCAGCCCGGCGCTGCAAAATGAGCGCTCAACTCACTGAGCCATCCTGGCTTTCCCATAGTGTGAGAACTCTTAACTACATTTGATATAGTCTGGTGTCTTAGTTGGTACCGGTAGTTGAAAGTACAGGTTCTGGGACTAGACTGCCTCTATTTAAATTCTGGCTCTGCCGCTGACCAGCTTAGTGTGTTTCTTGACGTGTAAGTCTTGATTTTTCTCTTCTGTAATATGGGATTAAAAATAATATCTGCATCATGCAGTTGTGAGGAATAAATGCACATAGCATAGAATAAACACTTCATGAGTGGTAGTTTTATTAATAGTAATAATAAAAATAAAAATAAAACATGGACACAGTTTGATAGGCTGCCTGGATTCTAGATACTACTACTCGTTATTCCATATGATGTAGTAATTTATGCTGTACTTTCTAAGTTCCCAGTTCGTTGTTTGATTTAGTACTTGGAAAAGTGGGTCCAAATGCCAAAGTCACACTGAAATGAAAAGGGAGATGCTCTTGCCCACAGATGCTTCTTGGGCCATGCTATAACCATTCATGGAGGAAGAGCCTCTTCTAGTCCAAGGAGGAACCACTAGCCTCAGTTCCATATTGGATCAGCCTGTGTGACCTTGACTCTCAGGAATTACAAGAGAAATTGTTTCTTTGCTCAGTAAATATCTCAGTGCTGCCCGTTATGGCATATAGTTTTGTAAGGTGTAAACTTTGAAATACCTCAGGGAAGCATTTGCGTATACAACGTTTGTGCCCTAAGCCCAGGGAGTTATTAGATGCTTGTATTTTCTGTAAATGTCACCACAGTGCCCATCAGGGGTCTGGGTGACACTGAGTGACAGTTTGCCTTGTTGAAATGGTGTTCTGCACATAACTGAGATGCACTGAAAGTACTTACACCCACAACATTACACATATATTTTTGTGCTGTGTATAGATCTGGCTGAGTATTGGCATGGTAATTTTTTAAGACTCCATATTTAGGAATGACAGCAGTTGAAAAGTGCCTGTTGGAGATTCAAATATAAATAGGCTTTTTTGGGTGGCTTTATTTTTCTAAATGGGTATGTAGAGTTTTTTTTAATAGAAAATTTTTTCTGTTTTGGTTACATAGCACATTGGTACTTGACTACAGCCATAAAATAAATTGAGTCTTTCATGCCTGTCTCACTAGAGGACAAAACCTCCATTGGATTAGTAGGCACAAAGCTGACAGAAGAAGGCCCTTAACCTGGTGCATCTCAGCTACAGTGAGTCACTTAAAGATGACAGTTTGCTGGTGCTTCTTCTGTAGGTCACCAGGTCTTATTTTCACGGTTATTGAACTAACATTGGTAGCATTCTGGCTCTCCTGCGTAACTATTTTTGAAGCAACCGTACTAGTTTACTTGTTAAATGAAAACCTGTTTCCTAGATTGTACTTCTAAAGTATTACATCAGAAAATTTCTCAAAAGGGGAGCTTGCATCTTATGTAGCATATGTGGTGTTTCCTTCTCATCAGCTTTTCTAATGTGAGCTGTACTGTGTAGCCCGTCTCAGCACCAGCATAGAAGGATGTTCACTTGAACCTGTAGAGGAGGGCCAGCTCTAAGGAGAGCCCTGCTCCCACCGTGCATAGTGAGGGTGATGGTGTCATGGCATACCCAGACCCTCCTTCTGAGCCTTGTCTGTTTGGTATTTTTATCCCAAATTTGGATAAGAAAATATGCTTACTAAATTTGTGGGAGAGCAAATAAATTGGTTGACAAATTCAGCATCCAAAATTATTCTTATGGGCCAAATCTAGTAAAAAGTATTGAAGTGGGATAAATTTTTCTTGTAGCTTACATATTAATAGAAGATTAAGAGCTAGGACTAAAAAAAAGGCTGTCCTTGCTCCTAGTAGAGAGGAATTTAGGAACTGTAATCTGGTGGGCATGAACATATGATGAGGCATTCAGGGGCAATGCTTAAAAGTTGGTTAACAGGCTATGAGGTCTTAGAACAGGTATTGATGACTTTTGGCTGACTTTTCCATGGATGAGCATAGTGGTCTTTGTGTAACACATTAAAAGGGACACTGATAAACTGATGGCATTAGGGCAAAGAGACCAGTATGTTCAAGCATTTTAAGAAAGGTGAGAAGAATGACAGAATTTGGTTTGGATTGGAATAAGGGAAGACAGTGGAGGTGTGGGGGGGGGGGGGGGGGGGGGCATAGCAATGTGTGTTGATGATGAATTGTTTATCTGAAATTTGCTGAAGGAGAGATTTTTGGATCGGGGCGCTCAAGCTTCCTTTTCACTATGAGATACTGCATGCTGATGTATTTTTTTAGAGCACCTGGTGTGGGGGAAGTTGTATAGAATGATGCATTATATAGCTATGTGGTTCAGGCTGTAACTGTCCTTTGCAGCCTGGAAGGGTTGCAGATCTTTGAGAGGAGGATGCTGGACTTCACGGTGGGTCTGTAAATGGGAGAGCCAGGCCTAGAGAGCAGCCAGTGCAAATGCAGTGAACAGAGAGGTATGGGGACGGGGAGGGGTTTTGAGAAGGTTGATTCCTACATAGGAATAACCTAGGGAGTGTGCTGGGATGACCATGGTGGCTCTTCTTTCATCAGGTTGTTTGTTTCCTATTGTTTAGTTTTAAGAGTTGATTGCATACTTTGGATAGCAGTCTTTTGTCAGATATGTCTTTTGGAAATATTTTCTGCCAGGCTGTGGCTTCTCTTCTAATTTGCTTGATGCTATCTTTTGCAAAGCAGAAGATATAAATTTTTTTTTTAAATTATTATTTATTTATTATTGTTTTTTACATATATATATATATATATATGTATATATACACAGAGACAGAGAGAGAACTGAGCTGGGGGAACTCCCCAGTTCAGCACATGCGTTCGCATGGGCTGGGGTTGGGATTTGATCCTCGGTCCCTGGTGCTGCAAAGTGAGCGCTTAACCCACTGAGCCATCCCGGCTTCCCCAAGATCTAAATTTTAATAAAGTCCAGCTTTTTAATTATTTAAAAGTAGTTCTATGATCTATTTTGAGTAAATTTTTTGTGAAGGGTATAAGATCTATTTCTAGGTTTATTCTTTTGCATGTGAATCTCTAGTCAGTCCAGCACCATTTGTTGAAGAGACTATCTCTGTATCTTTGTCAAAGATCAGTTGACTGTATTTATGGGGGTCTATTTCTGTGTTGCCTGTTCTGTTCCACTGATCTATTTGTTTATTCTTTCACCAACAGCACACTGTCTTGATTACTGTAGCTTTATAGTAAGTCTTGAACTCAGGTAGTGTTCGTCTGTCAACTTTGTTCTTCTCCTTTAGTATTGTGCTGGCTATTTTGGGTCTTTTGTCTCTTCATATAAACTCTAGAATCAGTATGTTGGTATCCATAAGATAGTTTGCTGGGATTTTGATTGGGATTACATTGACTTTATATTTTAAGTTGGGAAGAACTGATATTTTTACAATAATGTTTTCTTACCCATGCACATAGAATGTCGCTGTTTTAGTTATCCTTTGATTTTGTTCATCTGAGTTTTGTATTTTTCCCCATAGAGATCTTGTATATATTTTATTATCTATATATCTAAGTATTTTATTTATAGGGTGCTAATGGAAATTGGATTGTTTTCATTTCAGATTTATTGGTATATAGAAAAAATGGACTTTTATATATTAATCTTACTGCCTACAATTTTGTGAGTTTTCTTGTCAATTCTTTTGGATTTCTACATAGATGATCATGTCATGTTAGAGCAAAGACAGTTTTATATCTTTCTTACCAATAAGTATAACTTTTATTTCCTTTTCTTGCCTTATTGCATTAACAAGGACTTGCAATATGATATTGAAAAGGAGTGGTCAGAGGGGACATCCTGCCTTGAACCTGCTCTTAATGGAAAAGCTTTGAGTTTTCCATTATGAAGTGTGGTATTATTAGCTGTAGATTTGGATCTTTATCAAGTTTAGAAAGTTCCCCTCTATTCCTTGTTTACTGAGAGAGTTTTTATCATGAATGAGTATTAGATTTTGTCAAGTGCTTTTTTTCTGCATATAATCATGTGGATTTACTTCTTTAGTCAATGTGATGGATTATATTTATTGATTTTCAATTTTTTTTTTTTTTAAGATTTATTTTATTGTTTTTGACAGAGACAGAGAGAGAGACAGAGAGAAGGGGGAGGGCCCAGAGCAATCTCCATAGCTGTACATCATCAGTTTTCGACATGGTTTTATTCCACACAGGTGGATGGGTGCCATGCAGGGCGGAAACTGGGCTGGGGGCCTCCTGCATGGGAGGCATGCCCCCTCAAGCCAGGGCTGAACCAGGGGGGCAGGAACTGAACTGGGGGCATCCCACATGGGAAACACACCCCAGTACAGCATATGGGTCCATACAGGCTGGGCCCAGGATTCAGTCCTCGGTCCCTGGGGCTACTAAGTGAGCGCTCAACCCGCTGAGCCATCCTGGCTTCCCCAAAATAAATCTTAAAAAAAAGTTTTTTTTTTACTTTTTAAACTTTTCTTTTATTAAAAATTAAGTTACAAACACACACATTAGCCTAGACCTACACACAGTCAGGGTCATCAACATCACTGCCTTCCACCTCTACATCTTATCCCACTGCAAGGTCTTCAGGGTCAATAACACACATGAAACTGTCATTTACTATGATAAGAATGCCTTTGTCTGGAACACCAACTGTAAGACCTGCCTCAGGCTCTTTAGGAGGTATCACTCTTTTTATTGTTAAATTTATAGGGTTACATTGCTTAGTAAAAATTACATAGGTTCTAGGTGTACAATTCTATAGTACTTTGTCTGTGTGTTACAGTATGTATTCACAATCCAGCGTCAGCTTTCTTTCCATCACCATATATTTAGTTTCCCCTCTCTCCTCTCCCACCTTCCTCACCCCTTACCCTCAGGTAACCACTAAACTATTGACTATGTCCATGAAATTTTTGTTTCTTTGTTAAAGCTTTCAGTTTTATATTTCACAAATGAGTGAAGTCTTATGGTTCTTAGCTTTTTCTGTCTGGCTTATTTTGCTTGGCATGATTATCTCAAATTCCATGTTATTGTAAATGGCAGAATTTCATCTTTTCTTATTGCCAAGTAATATTCCATTGTGTATATGTGCCACAGCTTTTTTATCTAGTCATTTATCAAGGAGGAGGTATCACTCTTTATAGAAATACGTCTATGGTGGTTTGCTAGGTGGTTTATTTTCATTACAGATTTGGTTATAAGCAGATAATATGCCGTGAATCTTCTTCTGCTAATGAAAACCTTTCAGTGTTGGGGTGCATGTTTTCAAATTTCTTAAGGAGCTTATTGAGGTCTGCAAAAGTTTCTGGTTAAATTAAATGGCACTTAGTAAGTGCTTACAAAACAGAAATTTGTCTAAAAAGTAGTATTTTTTTTTTTTTTTTAGATCATCAGGGGGTCCTTCAGGTCGGAGTGGACATCGGATGGTAGCCTGGAAGAGACAGTTGATCCTTTTTGGTGGCTTCCATGAGAGTACAAGGTCAGTGTCAATAGCAGGCAGATCTTGCTTTTCTCGAGCACTAAGAAGTGGACATTTTATGGGAAGAACCATTCTGAGAACACATGGAAAGTGCTGCCTGGCCCCTAAAACCAGGGCCAGCTCTGTGGGCGTGTAGCTCAAGTAGCCACACAGGGCCTCACACTCAGGAGGGCCTGGGCTTGGTTTAATCCTCTGCTGTCACTGTCTTGAAATTCTTAATAATTCTTGAAGAGGCCCCACATTTTTATTTTGCATTGAGCTCTGTAGATGATGTGGCCAGTCCTATCACAGGATTCTCAAACTTGAGCCTGGTAAAGAATCCCCTGGGGAAGCTGGGATGGCTCAGTGGGTTAAGCATTCACTTTGCAGCCTCGAGGCCAGAGGATCAAATCTCGGCCCCCGTGGACCCATGTGCTGAACTAGGGTGGACCCCTAGTTCAGTTCTTGCTGGGGCCTATACAGGAGGCTCCCGGCCCAGTTCCTGCCCTGCACAGCCCCCACACCCACCTGTGGAGTGAAACTATATGAAAAACTAATGCTGTCAACTATGGACACTGCTCTGGGCCCTCCCCCTTCTCTCTGTCTCTCTCTGTCAAAAAACAATAAAAATAAATCTTAAAAAAAAAAAGCCCCTGGAGGGCTTGTTAAAACTCTGGCTGATGAACTCCACCTTAGGATTCTGACTCAGTAGTCCTGGGGTGGGGCCTGAGAATCTGCATTTCTGCTTGCTTACAGGTGGTGTCTATGCTGCTGGCTAGGGTGCCCCACTTTGAGAGACACTAGGCTAAGTTAAAAATTCCTCGTGCTGAGGAAACACAGCGATAGCTTGCGTTCTGCAGTGATGTCTGAAGAGGGGCTTCCAGTTCTCCTGTGTCACGGTTACCTTGGTGGATTCCCATGGAAGCCTAGCAGGGTCCCTGATTATTTTAAGCCTGTCATTTGTACAAATACCCTCTTGAGTGTCTGTAGTTTAGTCCAGAAGAACAAGTTAGTAGTAGTCCTGTTGCTGTCGTACTACAATAACATTTTGAGTAAAATGTCTAGACTGCTCTAACGCCTGGTGAAGGCAGTGTTTGCAGTGCTTTTCCTCTGCCCACGACCGTGCCAGACAAGGTGGATGGACATCTTTCTCTCTGTGTGCTTCATTTTCTACTCTCCTTCTCCTTTTATAAAAAGGACGTAGTTATCAACTTACTGTGGTGGCCTCACTCACATTTTTGTCACATTTGCACAAAATCTTTTCTGATAATTACTGGCTCATGAAAACAAATCCTTGCATATGTATATGAAGAAGACATTTGGTGGTGAGGAGTGAGTGAATGTTGTAATTTTTTCCCATTTTCCCATCTTAGGCTGAGGCATTGGGTAGATTTGGCTCAATTGAAGCTTCAGTTTTTTTTCATGAAGAATATTTTTATTAATTAAGGAAAGGGGGATATCAATTTTTTAAGTGCTTTTAGAGGGGATTTAAAACGTATAATTCAAATTAAACAAGGAATGATTTTGTATCCTTAAAGATATAACTTGGGTGTAATAATCCTTTAATTTTATGTCCTGTCATATAGTTTACCAACTGGTTTTTGCACATTCTTTTAAAGACCAAGCTATTGGGAGCGCAGGTTACTGTCTCAGCTTAAAGATGAGGAAACTAAGATAACTAACAAGTAGTAGATCTTGTCCTCAACCAAAGGTTGTTGATTTTTAGTTGGTCCCATGTTCTGCTCTTCTGCCCTTCTGCCCCTCTACCCACACCTGCCCTCCTGCCATGTTTGGTTAGTTGTTGCCATTTTGGGTAAGAGCCTGGCTATTTTTTAAAATTTATACATATGGAATTGTTGTCTGTATTTATTCCTGAAACTTATTTTTTTTTAAACAAATAATTGTGGCCCAGACATGGGGATTCATGAGCTTGTCAGTGCATTAATTCAGCACCTATTGTGTGCAGGGCAGAGTGAGCTTCTCCTGGCACTTATGGTTATAAAGTGAGTCAAGTTTTACAGTGGTTGTAATGGGCAACCATTTCAAAATAGGAGCTTTTTCAAAACTGTTGTCATCTGTTACCTTGTTTAAGATGATTGTCTAGGAAGTATTTCAAACATAAAGAAAAAATGAAGATACTAGAACAGATAGCTATGTAATCACCATTCATATTAAGCAAATTAATTTGACTTTAAAAAACCAAATAACAGTTGCTTTTTGTTTTATGTGCAAAATAGAATTATTTTGCTGAAAATCTGCAGTGTGAAACCTGAGGAAACAGTGAAATGCGGTGAAGTCTTTTAAAAACGACAAGCCTCTTAGTTCCTAAGTTCACATGTGCAGAGCCCTCCTTCTGCTGAAGGGTGCATTTGGTTGGGGTGCCAGTCAGAAAGTTCACGTTGTTTCTTTGTCATCCATAAGACTTGTTCTGGTTCAGAACACCGTTTTGGCATAGCATTTGAGGGTGTAAGTGAGCGCGTAGACCAGCCTTGCGCAGAGGTCCTACTTTGGAATCCCCTCCGTGATTATAGAACACAATCAATAGACAAAAATCTCTGTAAACTGAGGTGGAGCTGCTTACTTCCCCATGGTTTCTTCTTTTGAGTAGTTGGAGAGCATCTGTTATTTTTTTTTAATGTAATTCCGACCCTGTGGCCTCTCAGCATTGCCTGTGGCCATGTGTATAATTCCCACTTCAGGACACAGCATTCTCTCTGTGACGTGGGCCGAGCTGCCGCTTTCCCTGCACATAGGGCTTCTTTCTCAAGACCCCTTTTGCTTCTTGAGTCCTTTGTCCCTTAAGTCCCAGGAGGGAAGGGTCAAAGTGCTTCCTGGAACACCTCAACCATATTTGCTGTTGCCTGTGCTCATGGTGTCAAAGGATTTGCCTCTGGCATCTCTCAGGTTCAGGTCTTCTTGGCCCCATCTTTCCACCTGTCCTGAGTTTCTCCACAGTCTTTGCCAAACTATAACTACCTCTGTCCTGAGTGTTCACTTAGCTTTATAATTCATTGTTGAGTTTAAAATTACACATTGTAACCCAATGTAATTATTGATATTTGCAAGATTGTGATTTTGCAAATAGCATAGGAAATAAAGTATAACTTTCAGATTAAAAAGACTTTTAGATTCAGGCAAATTACTATGCTTCTATAGGCTAGCGTTATTTCTGTTTTCAAATACAAACTCATGAGTACGCTTCCAGTCCAATCATGTGAATTTAAACTTCAATTAAACTGATAAGTTAGTACAAATGATGGAAAACTTACCTATAATTTAAATCGAGTTTGCTATTTAATGTTACTTTTTGTTTGTGTGACTTTATTATAACCAGAGATTACATCTATTACAATGACGTGTATGCCTTTAACCTGGACACATTCACATGGAGCAAGCTGTCCCCTTCAGGGACTGGACCCACACCCAGATCGGGCTGCCAAATGTCCGTCACTCCCCAGGGCAACATCATCATCTACGGGGGCTACTCGAAACAGGTAAGACGTGGCGTGTAGGAAAGTACAGTCCCTTCTGTCTGTTGCCTTTTCAGTTTCACCAGTAATGAATAAACAGTTCTTTTTATTGAATTAAAAATGGACAGAGATGGTATTAATACCTCTTAATCCATATATCCCCAAAATGCTGCCATGTGAATGATTCTGTACATGAGGATCTCAATTTCTAAGCCTCAGACACTCCTATTGGGTTTCACTGTAGAACATACCATGGCTGCTTTCTCTGTTTGTCACCTTGTCTTTTCTCATCTGCAGGCAGTGTTGGCATGCTGATGTGAACATGCTAGTCCACACCTCTCGGTGCCCGTGCATTAGACACTCTTGCTGGCTGTAGGACGTGTCCTCCACACAGGGTGTCCGCTCACACTGCCTATTGTAATTTTGATGTATTTCAACGAAAAGTGCAGACACATCTGCACACTTCCCCTAAATACTTGAGCATGGGTATCATTGAGTAGAGTTCAGTGTTTAATTTTTAGTGTAAAAATACCTGCAGTGAAGTGCACATACTTGGAGTGTATACTCGCTGGTTATGATGAAAGCACTCATCTGTGCATTGCACAGCCCTGGTGCTGCCCTCACCTGCCCCCAAAAGACAAGGGCTGTTCTGGTTTGTCCCATTGTATATTCTGTCCACCTGTTCTGGAACTTTGGATACACATAGTTATACAATATATGCTCCTTAGCGGAAGCCTCCTCTCACTCAGCATGCTCTGAGATTCGTCCCCGTTGCATGTCTTAGTTCACTGCTTCTTCATGCTGAGTAGCACTCATTATGTAACACACCACAGTTTATTCTTTTATTTTTTAAGATTTATATTGTCTTGACAGAGAGACAGAGAGAAGCGGGAGGACCCAAGCAGTCTCCATAGTTGTATGCCATCAGTTTTTGACATAGTTTTATTCCTCACCGGTGGGCAGAGGGCCTCTCACATAGGAAATTTGCCCCGGCAAGAACCGAACTGGGGGCTTTCCACATGGGAAACAACCCAGTTCAGCATAAGGGTCCACACAGGCCGCGCTGGGATTTGATCCCTAGACCCCAGGTCTGTAAGGCAAGCATTCAACACCCTGAGCCATCTCAGTATCCCCAGTTTGTTCATTTTTTATTGGTAGACACCTGGGTGGCTCCCATTGTTGACTATTATGAATAAAGCTGCTGTGAGCATTCTTGTGCCAGTCATTTTCTGGCTGTGCATTTTGATGTCTCTTGGTTAGATTCCTAGGAGTGGACCTGATGGGCCACACAGGGGTGTAGCTTAATTTAATAAGAGGCTGTCGTGTGTCTTTGCAGAGTGGTTGCACCAAAACCGCCTGAGAACTGGCTGCTCCACACCCTTGTAGGTACTTGAAGGTGTCACAGTTTTTATTTTCAGCCTTTGTAGAGGATGTGTGCCATCTCATAGGATTTTAATTCTCATTTTTCCCAAATGAAGCAGGCCCTTTTACTTGGTGGTTGAGTATGTTGTCTGTGGGATAGTTGGGACAACTGAGGCAGGGAGGTGCCTTGCAGCAGGCAGGTGTCTTGTGTCCACCATCTTCCATGCCTCACCTACCCCAGGGAGTGGTCAGCCTTGATTCTGGAAAGAAAAAGGATGAGTTTTCTGCAGTTGTGATCTGCTTGACTTCACCTAGATGTCTGACAGTCAGGAGGACCCTGAGAAACATGCTGGTGTGGCCAAAAACTGCAAAGTACCCTACCCAGATCCAGTGCTTTATCACAGCAAATGCTTCGCAGAGTAAAACAGGATGCTAAGCAGAGTGAAACAGTGTTAAGCTGATGCCACTTTAATCAAAATAGTGCCTAATTCTCAAAAGCTACTATTCTCCAGCCCTCCACACAAATTAGCCAGGTGGGTAATCTGAGTCTACTTATTCTAGGCCTGTGGCATTTGAATTGCAGTGAAAAGCTTGTCTGTTTGGATTCATGGGGGATATATCAGAATTAGTAAAAGATTTAAGCTATGGTTAGTCTAAACAGATGATAAGCTGCAGGAAATAACTAAGACAATAGTCTGCTCAAATCCTGGATGGTAGGGGTGCTTCAGTCCACCCAGTGTCACCACTTGGTTCAGGGGGTTGCTGGGTGACCAACACGGTGAGCTGACAACACACTTAGCACATCGTCCAGTGAAAGTGCCTGAAACCGTCTCATAGCAGCCTGCACCAATAGGGTCTTAAATCATGAGGTGCTGGATAGAATATCCTCTTAGTGGTTTCCGTGTTTCACAAGTGGTCCAGCTGTGGCCCTCAGCCATTATTGTTCCTGGTTTTGAAAAATTACTGCCATTGTAAATCCAGGGGAACCAGAATGGAATTCTGACAGGTTTATAAGACCAGCCTCCCATTGGCCACAATACTGAGAGTGACTGAAAGCTGGCAGGCTAGAGAAAGGAAGGCAGCTTGCTGTCTCCACTGCTCCCCACATGTGAGCCAAGAGGAATTCATATGTTCCAGGATCTTCAGTGTGTGACTGAAGCTGTACATAGTACCAAAACGTAGCTATATGGTGATTTTTGGTATACATACTTATCTATGATAGAATTTAATTTATAAATTAGGCACAATTAGAGATTAACAACTAATAATAAAATAGAAAAATTATAACAGTATGCTGTAATAAAAGTTATATGGATGTTTTCTCCTACTTCAGTGATTTTTTTCAAACCTATTTCTGAATCTGTATGTTACTGGCTTGGTACCACTTGTTTCAGGGGCTCTGTCACTGAAGTCTTCAGTGCTTGGTAGCGCAACCTACCATCTGTTGTACCATGTTTTCTGTTTGTCTTCCACTCACAAATGTAATACCTTTTCCATGTTACCTAAGTACTTATTATACACTGTGGCTGTAACTTTTGTAGTTAGAGGTATGATAGCAAAAGTAGCACAATTTTTTTTTTTTCCTTCATTATTTCATGAATAAGAAGATTCCTTCTTACTATAGATCTTAGCATTGCTCTTTGGGGCCATTAAGCAATATAAGGGTTACTTGAATACAGCCACTGCAATATTGCAACAGTATATTTGGTAACTAAGACAGCCACAAAGTGACTAATTAAATGGGTAGGTAGCATATAAAGTGTGGATATTTGTACACTGGACAAAGGAATGATTAACATTTTGGGCCGGCTAGTATGAGTTCATCATGCTATTCAGAATGATGTGCAATGAAAAACTTATGGCTTGTTTATTTTTACATTTAATATTTTGTGGTTGACCATGGGTAATTGAAACTGGGGAAGGTAAACCATGGATAAGGGGGGACTGCTGTAATGCATCTTCACCTGTCTCAAGTGCACATGGTAGTTTGGGGTTGTTTCTGTCAATCAGCTGTAAATCAAGACCTCTTGGCTGGCAGGGCATTCCTGCTCGCACTGTCATTTGCATTGCTGAATCTCAGCTATCAGGACAGGGGCTTCTTGTGTTTGCGAAGTCCCTGGTTTGGATGTATTGAGGCGGCTTTAATTGGCTCTGGAAAAGCAGGTAGGTAACTTGAAGATAACTTCTCCCTTTCAGGATTTTTCATCTTGACTGAGTCTTGAGTAGGTTGCAGCTGCTTTGTATGGGATTTTCCCCTGCCCTGTGGGGGTTAACAGGGAATGCCCCAGCAAGTGGACATGAGAAGTAAGGGCTCTTCAGAGTGCCATGGGCAACCCTGGTTCTTTGTAGTGCAGGGCCTTTGCTCACCTCAGAGCTGTTGCCAGCTTTTCTAGAAATCAGACTGTACTGAAAGCAGGAGCCTGAGGTGGCCTAGGTTGCCTACTCCCCTGACAGTTTAAATGAGTCCCTCTCTGAGTCTAAAGCTAAGGAAGTGGAGCTGCTGATTTGAGGATATGCGTACAGAGCTTGCATGAGGGTGGCAAGGAAATGGCCTTGGGCTGGGCTGGATGGTGGTGTTTGTAGCCCAGTGCTGGGCTCTGGGGTCTCAGGAAGACTTAGTATTTTTGGAGATAATTGAGTTGTTTTTCAACTTAATATTGTAACACTTGATATACATCTCTCTCACAGATGTCTTCAGATTCCATCAATTCTGTATTAGAAATTCATGAGTGAAGAAATAAATTCTGCTCTGTAGAGTGCATACTCAGGTGACTGCTGTATGGTATTAACATCAGTCTCCTGAGCTTCTTAACGGAGGTGCCTCACCCAGAGAAAAGCTGGGTCCTTTTCAGAGCTTTGACTGACTCCCTAGTTGGAATTTGATGTCTGCAGAAATCCATGCAGATTCTGTTTCCTCTTCTTGTACAGTTGAATCCAGTGAAAAGACTGACTGGGTGAATTTAAAGCCAGCGTGATATACATTAATAGAAAGAATGTGTGGCACAGGTGATCCAAAATAAAAGAATAATACAAGGCAGCTTTCTTTTCCCTTTGAGGACAAGGCAGTTGGATTTGGGAGGAAGGCACTTAAAGAAAAGAAACTGCTATAAAAGAAGAGTTAGAAAAGCTCTTGAGGTGTGCAGACCCATTAACTCCAGTCAGAAGGGTGCAGCATCCTCGTCTCCCAGCCAGAGCTCTTCTGACTTGTCACTCTGGAAGCTGTGGACCTCAGT
Organism: Craseonycteris thonglongyai; assembly: GCA_004027555.1. Classification (NCBI taxonomy): domain Eukaryota; kingdom Metazoa; phylum Chordata; class Mammalia; order Chiroptera; family Craseonycteridae; genus Craseonycteris; species Craseonycteris thonglongyai. The sequence goes on from PVKE010000189.1 coordinate 15,329, forward strand.
GAGTGAGCAGCCCTTCCTAGGAGGGGTTCAGGTTCACAAGGCCTGGAAGGGGACATATTTAAATGTATGGCATAAAATACCCTCTTTCTCCACCCTTAGCCTATTGGTTCTAAAAAGAAATAAGTGCTGTCAAAAAAACAGCATAGTTAATGTTGGCAGTTGCAATGACAGCAAGGAGGCTGGGAGAGAGGTTGGCTGAAGTGCTACAGTGATCTGAGTTCCTAATGACAAATAGAGATGTCACTGAATTTCTTCACTGTCTCCTCATCAGGCAAGGCCTCTAGGTGTGAATTCAGTTCCTAAGAATGCTGGGTCTTTTGGTTTGGATGGATAAACATGGAAGTGGTAGTCACTTTCTCTATGTTAACCTGCTAGAAAAAGAGAGGAATATCTAGTCTTAATAACTGTAATATAGAGAAACTGCAGGGAAGCCAGAATGGCTCAGTGGGTTAGGCGCTCACTTTGCAGCTCTGGGGACTGAGGATCAAATCCCAGCCCTGACTCATGTGGACCCATATGCTAAACTGGGGAGTGCTCCCAGTTCAGTTCTCACCGGGGTGAGACCCTGGCCCAGTTCCTGCCCTGTGCGGCCCCCACCCACCTGTATAGAATGAAACCATGTCGAAAAACTAATGAGATACAACTATGGCGACTGCTCTGGGCCCTCCCCCTTCTCTCTGTCTCTCTCTGTTTTTTGTTAAAAACAAAATAAATCTTAAAAAAGAAAGAAGATATTTAAGACAAGTCTGGAGCATCTTGTAGTGCCAGATCCTAAGGAAGCATTCATAAAAAACCACACTGATGCATTGTGTCCAAGGGACACAGGAACCAACTGAGAGTTCCCAGTGGCCAAAGCTAGAACCTTTTGAATAGTGAAGTAAGTGAAGTAGTATTGGATTATAACCCAAAATGTAACATAAAAGATCACCAGTTCCTACTATTGTAAACAAATGATTGAATGGATAAACTGGGGAGGAGAGACAAAAATCACTTGTGCAGAATTCCACAGAAATTGTGTAGATACTGCACCTTCCAGGAAGTGGAGCTTGACTCCCCCCTCTGTAAGTGGGGGCTTCACAGTGATACCCTTCTGAAGAGGACAGTTTGGAAAGTTGACAGGGAGTGGGGGAAATCTGATATTGGCAAAATCTGACATACACACCTCAGCCAGGTGTTCAAGGTCAACATCAGCAGTGATAAGTCATGGTGACAGCATGTACCCTTGACATGATGAGAAAGGTCCTTTATCTCTGGGATCCACCACCCAAAACATACAGTCCTGTTCAGTCATGAGAAAAACATCAGACAGATTCCAGTAGAGGGACATTCTACAAAACACCTGACCAGCGCTCAAAACTGTCGAGGTCATCAAAAACAAGTCCAAAAAGCTCATGGCACAGAGGAGCCTAAGGATTTTTGACGACTAAATGTGATGTGGTGTCCTGAAACAGAAAAGGACATTAGGGAAAAACTAAGAAAATCTGAATAAACTGTGGGCTTCACATAATAGTAATATGTCAATATGGGTTCATTAACTGCAAAAGACAGGCCACACTAACATAAAATATTAACTGTAGAAGAAACTGGGTGCAGGGTATATGGGAACCCTCAGTACTATCTTCTGAATTTTTCTATAAATGTAAAACTTCTGAAATTAAAAGTTTGTTAAAAATAGGAAATTTAAAGGACAAATATAAAGAAGTTAAGATGTCCTGAAATCCTTCCAACTAGAATAGCATCTTGCCTTGTGGTGTTTTAGATACTTTAGTGTTTGGGTAACAGCTGTGGTGTGAGGCATGGAGGATGAGGTGTCTGGTCTGATTTGAAGCTGAAGACTTGAGGTTCGGACACCTGGGCTTGTTTTAGAAGTTCTGAAAAGTTTTCACATGGGTAGTGGAGCATTGATTTGATCCTTGCAGTTAATCCTGAGTCACTTGGTTTGAAAGATCATAGGAACTGAGGATACGCAGGGATGGAAAATGGATGGCTATATCGTGGTATCATTAGCGGTCCCATGGTGGTCTATAGTAGAGCCCCCGTCCATCTAAAATAGGATCATGCAGAGGCCACAGGGAGCTCTCGTAAGAGATTGTTAGCGTGTTCCCAGCATGATTGCGGTAGTTAGAGTGAACACATTTAAAAAGTTGTTAATCTATTGTTAGTTAATAAGTTATACCAAAACTTGTGATATCTGTTCAGATGAGATCAGCACTAAACCTGCTGTTTTTCAGCTTAACTTTGGGGCTCGTGTAGAAGGCAAGGCCCCATGGAGTCACCTCCACAAGAAAGGAGAGCACAGGCTTGAGGGGCTATGCCCGGGTGTGGTAAGGGGCGCCTGGCTAGTCTTACACAACTCCCCCTTTCCTTTGCAGAGAGTCAAGAAAGATGTGGACAAAGGCACCCAGCATTCAGATATGTTCCTGCTGAAGTTTGAGGAAGGAAGAGAAGGTACTTGCACTGTGAGAGAGGACGGGCCTGGGGGTGGTCTGCATGTTACTGTGAAAGGCAGGACAGGAATGCAGAAGCCCAGCTGCCCTTGTGGACATGGGGCTGGTGGTCAGCCCCCTGTGTGCTGCCTGGAGCTATGGACAAGCCCTCCTTCCTCCTGAGTGTGATAGGCTGGACATTCCATAAATGACCCTGAGTGTCAGCCTGTGTGCTCAGAAGCAGCTGAGGAGTGTTTGCCCTTGGGTGGGGGGAGAGGGTGGGTTTCAGGGGGTACTGGCTTGAAAACAGTCAGTCCATGAGCAGGAGCCACACTCACTAGTCATTTCTCTTACTTGTTCTTGCTTGAGAGCAAGTGACTGATGTTAAAATACTGATGTTTGGAATGCTTACTGTGGGGGTGACATCCCCAGTGTTCACTTTTTAAAACTCCTTTACAAAAGGCAAGGTTGCGCTTGATTTATGTGACGTAGGTCTTGTGATGAGAGGACAGGACTAAACTGAGGGATCCGGTCTGATCTGGGTCTGCTTTGTGACCTCCAGCACGTTTTTTCACCTTCCTGTGCATCTGTCTTCTGTAAAATGAGGGATTGTTGTGCAGAATACCTTTACCTCTTTTCCTGCTCTAAAATCCTTAAAGGCCCTCAACCCCCAGTGAGAAGGACATGGTGTGTATGAGCTGGCTGATCCTTGTGTGTATGTGTCATACAAGTATGTCTTACCTGGCTACATGCAGCACACTCTGATGTGTATCCTTTCTGTTTCCTCAAAGTATTCAAATGCTGATGGTAGTGAATTGATCTCATGACCCATGGTGAGTGTGGCCTGGAGATGTACATGTGCTGTGTGCTGATGGACAGCATTTGGGAAGGACTCTAGAATGTTTGGCATTTGCTGCTTCTGTTAAGTTTTTCTTTAATGTTTCATTAAAGGATATCAATTCTTTTCTCTAGATGTGATGGAACACTTTCTCTCACATTTACGCTTGGTTACATTTTGAGGGTGAGCACAGAAATTAGGCACAAGCCAGAGAAAAGAACATAAAGGGGTGTGGCCTGCAAGAGGGCCTGTGGGTGTGCAGCCCATGCAGGAAGAAGGGAGGATAGAGCAGGGGTCCTCACAGGGGTCATCGCAGAGGCTGGGCTATAGAGCATGGACTTCTCTCAGCACTGGGCGTGCCCACCTCCACGCTTCTGTCTCATTTTTGCCTCTGTCCACAGCTGGGAAGTGTTCCTAGGATGCACTGTTTGGAGGGTTTGTGAAAAATAGTAGTCCCATGCAAACCAAACCTTAAGTAGAAGGATTAAACTGGGGTGGGGTGGGGTGGGGGGAGGAGTACTGAATTGTCTTTTGTTTTTCTTAGAGGGAGCAAAATGAGTGAACTTGGTATTTTTTTACCTGCAGTCTTGCATTTTTTTCATTGGTCTTAGTCACTGGCAGGGGGCTGGGGACACTCACTGGGGGAACTGGGTACATACCTGTGCCTTTGGCTGGCTCTTGGTACCCCTCCCTCTCTCTTACCCTACCTTCTGGTCTCCCGTGACAGGCAGATGGCTGTGGACTCGGATTAACCCTTCCGGTGCCAAACCCACTCCCAGGTCTGGCTTTTCGGTGGCCATGGCCCCGAACCATCAGACACTGCTCTTCGGGGGCGTCTGTGATGAGGAAGAGGAGGAGAGCCTAGAGGGTGACTTCCTCAATGACCTACACTTCTATGATGCCACCAAGAACCGCTGGTTTGCAGGACAGCTGAAGGTAGAGTTGGGCTCTGGAGTGCTTGCCACAGTGTGTGTGCCCGACATGCAGCCTAACACAGGGCACCTGCTCTCACCTTTGTCATGTCAGCTGTTGTGCTTTCCAGGCCAGTGTGAGACCCAGTTTCCCTTTATCTGTGTGGCTCTGTGAGCTGTCACTAAGCAGGGAATTGGTCATCTCCATCCCTCCATGGCACTAGTCCCAAAGAGGCACCAGCGGGTGCTGTCCCAGCAGTGGAACCTGCAGGAGCTTTAGGACTCGATGAGCTGATGAGGTCAGGTCAGTGGCCTCAGAAGCAGGGCCCGAGGCTGAGGGAGGTTGGCTGCTCTTTGGGGTAGAGGCTCAGCTCTGGCAGAAGGCTGTGGTGCCTTTACTGGGAGTCGGGTGAACGTGAGGGTTTGTTTCTAGGCTCACCACCCTTTTCCGCCTTCTCTGAGGGGAACAGTGGGAAGAGGCTGTGACCAGGTGGATTAGGGCCATGGCCCTCCACATGTTTACCCAATATCGTGCATGGGATCCCTGTATGTTCAGGAATGCCCAGGTCGCCCCTACTCACCCTATGTCTGCTGCTAAAGTGCGCTGCCCTGCTGTTTGTCGACAGGGACCCAAGTTGGAGAAGAGGAAGCGCAGGCGGGGCATGAAAGTGGAGCCCGAGGGTGCCAACAAGCAGGAGTGTGGGGGGCCTAGTGCCCAGGCTCCCCTGGAGGTGGTTAAAGAGGTTGTCACAGAGGATGGGACAGTGGTCACCATTAAGCAACTGCTCACTGCCCCGGGCCTGGCTGGACAGCCACAGTCTGATGAGGATGACAGCCCTGAGGAAGCAGGCGGCCCTGTGGTGGAACCATGCCCCCGCTCCAATGCCCTACTAGCTGTGAAGCATGGCCGCCTCTACCTTTACGGTGGCATGTTTGAGGCCGGCGACCGCCAGGTTACCCTCAGTGACTTGTACTGCCTCGACCTGCACAAGATGGATGAGTGGACTACCCTGGTGGAGGCGGATCCAGGTGAGCTGTGGTGGGATAAGCACCTTCTCAGGTTGGGGTGAGAACCCCGAGAGCATCCTCATCGCCTCTGCCCCCAAGTGCAGCCCAGATCCACCTGGTGTCATGGGATGTGTGCTCTTGCCTTTGGCCATTCATACGAGGGCAGGCCCCAGTCACGGGAAGGAGGCATCTCCTGTGCATACCTGTCCTGCTTTGGGAGCCGAGGAAGTGAGGCTGGTTACCTGTAACCCATTCATGTGACCTTCAGACCTGTCTGGGCACCACTTATAGGTACACAGTTGCAAAGCAGATTTTGCCTGCGAGTTTTTCCCATTGTTGGCAGCCTGCTGTGTGCACACAATAGACCAGGCAGTCCCTCTTGCAACCATCTGAACCTGTGGGCCTCGTCTGCTCTCTGATCCAAGCTGCTGTATTCCCTCAGTACTCACTTTCACATTGTACCACAGGCTAAAATCTAAGACTAAAAGTAAAGTTAAAATCTACACTTTTAGGGAGAAGTACAAAACGGCTGCTGTGAGATTGGTTCCTATCTTTTAGTGAAGCGAGCTCAAAGCTGGGCAACAGGAGAAACTCCAGGACGGGTTCTCTGCTTTTACAGACCTCACTCCCACCCTCTCTACTAGATGCAGGTGTGGTGGGGGCAGGGACCTCATTTTCACATCACATCCGTTTCTTTAGTGAGAAGGGGGGTCCTCAGGAGCTCCCAGCGCAGTTCTCCTGGCTCCAGGCACACTGACGTGTATGCTTTATTTTGCTCTAAAGAAACGCAGGAGTGGCTGGAGGAGACTGACTCGGAGGAGGACAGTGGTGCGGATGAGGGCGCTGAAGGCGGAGAAGAGGACGAGGACAGCAGTGAGGAGGATGAGGGTGAGTGTTACAACTTGACTTTGTGGGTACGCTCCGAGGCAAGCTTAAGTTCTTTTTTTGATGTTTGTGTCCGGGGTAAGTTTGAGCAGCTTGCTGTTTGAGCAGTGTCTTTGTGGTTTCTCTCATACAGTCAAAAAATGACCTAATGGTGTCATTTCTGTAAACCCGGGTGCTCACACATTTATTCCGTCAGACCATGAGCAGGTAGCCTCCTGCATGGCCTGGCCCAGGCCTCCTTCCTCGGCTGAACATGTTTTTTTCTCATTCTCCTCCTTTCCCACAAAAGAGCCACAGCACCCCTTGGTGATGCCTGGCGAGCAGTTCACAGACTACCTGCCCAGGACTGAGCAGTACTGGGTAAGGCTGGCCCAGGACGACGCTGAGGATGACGCTGGGCCCGACGCAAAGGAGAAGAGAGTGCTGAAGGTGGCCCAGGCCATGGCGAGAGCTTTCTTTGACTCAGTGTGAGCCACCAGGCTGGGCCAAGAGCTGAACTGAGTGCGGTGTCTTCCTTCTGCATCACAGGTGTGATTTCAAATAAACTGGACTTGGAATGAGGCCTCTGCAAAGGTAGTCTTTGTGGCCCTGCATGCACCGTGGTCCTGGTGGGGCCTCTTACCTGGGTAGGGCCAGGCTGAGAGCAAGGCCACCCACGCAGTGGGCAGCACTTAGAATATAAAGTGCCCACAGAAAGCATGTTTTTGTTCTCATAACACTGGACCATTTGTGTTTTGTGGGGTGGGGTGGGGAGCAGGGGTCCTTTCTGCAAAAACAGGAGGTGAATGTTCTGATTGATTGCATCAACTTTGGAGATTGTCTCTGAGTTTAAAAATTATCTGGAGCAGCCCTCCAACTGCATGTACACACTCCCTTATTATCTGTAAAATAAAGGTAGCTGTTGGCTGGGTGGTTCTGCTTCTTCTCTGCCACTTGGCTTTGCTTGAGGCTCTCTTGGTGATCAAGTGTACCCAAGGCCTCAGGACTGCTTCGTTAGCCTTGATGGGAAGGAGGCGGTGAAGCCATCCTCTGCTCCTGTCCCCTTGGCCTCAAGATTATCATTTGCAAAGTGACAGAGAGGAAAGGAAGCTGGAAGGCAGGGACTCCACCATCCCCCACGGGTGTTGCCATCCAGTGTGTGGTTCGGGAGCAGGGGTCTGTCAGCAATAATCTTGGTGTGTGAACATGTTGGCTGGTGCCTGCTCCAAAGTGAATGTCAGGAGACCATTTTCATTTGCATAATTGGGGTCAGAAGTTGGGCTGTGAATTCATAACCTGGCGCTTTTTTTTTTTTTTTTTTTTTCTCATCTTAAATGTCTTCACACTGAGAATATAGGATCGTGATTTTCAGTAACGGGGTGAACATCTTGTTCACTGCCTGGAATGGGTCATCCCTTTCAGTACCTGGAGGTGAAATAAAAAGAGTGGGAATGCCTATCTACAGCAGAGCAGAGCAGAGCGGCCTTAACAGAAGGACAGAGCCACCGTGCCCCAGCAGCAGCCCCTCGCTTTACCTTGCCTCTGTTATCTGGTGCTTGGCCCACCAGCTCCAGCAGGTGTGGCCTTGCTCTGTAATAGGACCCAGAGGGGAGGTGGGCTCTTGAAGGCTAATCAGAACTAGGAAGATCTCCCCTTGTAGTAGCCTTCCTGCCTGGAGCCTCCCTGTGAGGATGGTGTCTGGCAGTACACAGGGCAGTACCCTGGTTGTCAGGGTGAGGCCAGGCGGGTGTTAGGCCGCATATGGCCTGGCTGGTTGGCATGGGTCATGCTGGGTATAAGGGTGAGGCGCCCTGGCATTAGCCTTTTATTTGTGGCACTCCCCTTGGGTGCTGGGGCAGTCTGGGTCTTTTTCTGAGATTCTGGGTGGAGTCCAGCTGAAAGCTCCTAGGGCTGGGCTGAAGAGCCAGGGTGAACACCATAGCTGGCCCGCAGGAAAGGCGCAGGGGCTCCCAGGCCCTCTGTGCACTCCTGTGATGTAAGCATGTCAGGCTTGATTGTACAGCTGCTAAGGCTTTGCTGCGGCTTAGGAGGAAATACAATATTGGAAGATCTTGTCTGCTCCAAGCAGTTGTCTGGTATCAGAGGCCATTTTTCTTACAGAGGACCCTTTAACTTAGTGAGATTTGAAGGAAGAAGATAGTTTTTAATCAACCAAGTTGAAAGAACCCCTGAAGAAGAAACTTCTTGTACAAACAAGTACCCGTTTTGCTGTCATGTCCACGGGGCCATTGCTAAAGATGCAGTTTGAGCAAAGAGGCTGATCTGAACCCATGAGGATTAAATAAACACGTTTCCAGAGAGGAGCTGCCTGTGCTGTTTAACTGCTGTGATTAAAACACAGTAACAGAGTGCCTTCAGTGCACATAAGCTGGGGAGGTGGAAATGCGGCACAGGACCACATGGCCCCCCAGGAGCAGTGCCCAGTGCCCTGCTGCCCTTCTGTCTGTTGGTAACTGGTTTGCTGAACTGAATGTTCTTGGTGTCCTAACGGCCACCACAGCTATGAATGGCCATTATGAAGCCCTGTGGACTCTACCCCGTGTTGCTGGAGCTGGGACAGCTGGGAGATGGCCGTGTGCAGGTCAGTGAGAGGCCCTGCGATGGTGCATCCCCTCTTGATAACTCTTGTTTGCTGATGGTTGTTGGTAAGCTGTCCTTAGTACCCTCCTTAATACTGCTTGGTGGGTTCAACCCCTTTCTCTTACTCTAGTACCTGTCAGCTGACCACATTAACCCTGTGGACACCTCACCAGAGCTCCTTGGAGGGTTCTGTGGGGTTTTGAGTGTGATGAGTTCTCCGTTCTCTCCACCTCCCCAGGAGTAGCCGAGACACTGTCTGGGTCAGGCTGTAGTAAGAAGAATTCGAAGGGGTTGGCCAGAGGCATTGACTTTCTAGGGATTGTGTTGAATTGAGCAAAAATCAAAGGAACTACCAATTAAGCTTGGAAATGTTCATCATTCCAAGTGTTTCTTTAAAGTGTAACAGTGGTGTTTATTACAATTTGACATCTTGCTTTTTTTTTTGCCAACTTGGTACAAACAGAAAGTCAGTGGCTACGTGACAATGGAAGTACATTGAAGGACCAGATACTGGATGGGCCTGACGGTGAAAATTCGCCTTTTTAGGGTTGTCCCACTTGGGCTGAGAAGAAGCCAAGAGTCTGACCCATGTGAGGTTAGGAACTGGCTCTGGTAAGGGTAGCATACATGAAGTTCACATTTAGAAGCCCCCTAAGTGTTTTGCAATGAGAAAGTGACACAAGTGTTGAACACTGTGTATGGCAGGGCGGAGACAGTTGTTCCCTAGCATGAAGGACAAGTGATCAGCTCTAGCTCCAGTGAGCCTGAAATCCCCCTGCCATTAATGTGCACTGAAGGAACTTTCTAGTAACTACTGTTTTCCCAGGTCTTTTACATTGGGAAGCAAGCTGTGTATAGGCGGTTGATCACAAGAGACCAGTTTCATCGTAGTAGCCCAGATAACTCCCTAGTATAGACCAGAGTCTTTGTTTCTGTTTTGCAAGAGAGCTTCGGCAGTGCCTTCCAAGTCCAGGCTGGGCCTGGTCACCAGGGGTCTGACCATGGTGTCCAGCGGGAAGCTAAAGCACTCACCAGAGCAGCTGGTGGTCACAGGTGCTGGGGCCAAGGTGACCCAGGTTCCCCCTGAGCCCAGCTCACGCCTGCTGTTTTCCTTGTATCATTCCTAATAGTTCCTCCACTGGATAAAAGCCATTGGGGGCTGCGGAGCCACCATGGCAGCTGTCGCTGAAGATGGGCACGCTGAGCACAGGAACACTATTTGGGGATGGGAGTGGGGACCGTGGGGCTCTGTGTGGGGAAGGAGCTCTCGCCATACAGCTGGGCCCAGAGAGAGACCACAGTGTGTCCAGGAGGCAAAGCACCTGTAATGGGAAAGAAAGGTACTTAGTAACTGCCCCATGAGAAACATAGATGCTGAAGTGTAAACAAAATTAAAGTAGGTTTGGAAGAATAACTGTGAGGTCCTTGGGGCTTAGCTGGCAGAGGGGAGAGAGCAAAGGGCCGGGTAAGAGGTCTGAGGCCTTAGGCACTTAGTTTACAGTGAGGGATTCAGGCCCCAGGACGCTGAACAAGGGAAACTGTCTACTCACATAGGAAATGCTGGCATGGAAAGGCAGGGGCACATTTCAGATTCGTACTCACAGAGCTTTCTCGCTCAAGAAATTATAAGATAGGGTGACCAGACGTCGCGCTTTTGGCGGGACAGTCCCAATTTTTAACAATTTGTCCCGCGGCGTTTTAAAAAAGTCCCGATTTTTGGAAAGAATGCACGACAAGCTAGGGAACGGCGGGAGATAGACCAAATTTTTAATCAAAAACCCCCTCCCCCCCCGGTCAATGGTGTCCCGCTTTACCAATGTTAAAATCTGGTCACCTTAGTATAAGATCCTTCAAATATGGTAGAGGGCCACTGTAGGATAATGTAAGCTCTGTTCCGTAAGTTGAAGTCATCCATCTTGAAATTTTGTCAATAGAAGGAGCTTGCAGTAAAGAAACTGCTTTATAATGAGATGATGCAAGCTATCCGAAGTTTCAAATGAGAATGTTTATTACTGACAGGAGCAAAATTTTTCTTTAATCTCAACAGGGTGCCTTGCTTTTAGATAGCGAAATATATAGTAATGGTATGATTTAAACAGTTACATTCATTAAAGAAAATTATTTTTGTTTTGTAAGTAACCAAGCTATTTTTCCAGCTAAAAGAAAAGGCCGAGGTAATGTTTTTAGCTGCTTTATCAATAAGAAAAATCAAAACATAGTCAACATTCCCTTTTGTCAATGCACAAAATGACTGCACAGTATCAGCAAACAGTTTACATGCACCAGGAAAAAAATGGAAAAAAGAAAATGCAGATTGAGACCGATTTATGGTAGAGTTCATTCACAAAAAGGTATCTATATCAGGGTTAGTGGTTTCATGTCTAGAGTGAAGACAAATTTCACACGCTGCTCACCTGAACAAGCTACAGTGGGTGGCATCTCTTTAGAAATGGTGAATGATGCAAATAAGCAGGTCCAGCTGGAGAATATCGTCAGGTGTAGCTCAGTGTTCAGTGGGTACGACAGATCAGCTGCTGGGGGCACTGAGCATAGTGAGGGTCTAGTGAGGGCAGGGTGAGAGTGCAGGCCACGCTGTTCTGATGGTGGCAATGACCGTGTAAAGAACAGGCTCACTCAGAGGCCCAAGTGGGAAGAGCTTGGTACTGGGTCAGGGATGCTGGAGTAGCCTGGAGGGAGCGTAAGCGGTGCTGGTCCACTGAGCTAACTTCTCCCTCCTGGTCCTCACACTCTTTCCCCTGACCTGATCTGATGTTTGGAAGCCCACACAGGACAGCTCCTCCTGACTCACTCCCTGCCTTTCACAGGCCTGTGTCATATGTGGTATGGTGGAGGCGTCATTCATAGAGGGTCAGTGGGTACATAGTGTGTGTCCCATTGGACTTGATAACATTTAGAGAGAAAGAGCTCCTGGGGCTGTGTAAGTGCTCTTGTGATATGAGTGTTCTTATATTAAGGGACTCGAACTTCTCACACCTGCCTATTGTGAGTGCTGACCTCTAAGGAAGCAGCTCTGGTGCCTGTCTGACCTTCCGAGCAGGTGTGGATGAATTACCCAGGCAGATGCTGCCAGCAGGGTGCTGGGGAGCAGAGGTCCAGCCAAGACTGATCCCTGCCATTCCTTGGGGCCTGCTTCCCTTTGTGGGTTTGGACTGCTGCTGTCATCATGTCACCAAGCAGTGGTGGCACAGCTGGAGACCTGTGCCTATGTGTGGTACGCACGTGATGGGAAGGGCAGCAGGAGAGGGTGTGCACAGATGTGACAGGTGTGCAAGGCGTAGGTCCTGAGCCCATGGCCCTGGCGCACAGTGAGGGGTGTATGTCTTAAGCAACGGGAAGTGGTGGGGCAGACTGCAGTGAGGTAGGTGCATGAGGCCTGCTGCTCTCACCCTGCCCTGCTCGCTGTCCCCCACAACCCTGGACCTGGGCCTACTGCACCCGACTTGTCTGGCAAGCTCACATTCACACCTTGATCTGTCCCTAGTGGGGCTTCTCTGAGTTTAGGACGCATTTGCACATTTACGTCTCAGGCATTTCCATGTTAGGGTTTCACACGGACACAGATTCCCAAAATGGCGTTTGTTCATTCAAGTAGGCTACAGTTTTGGCGGTGCTGGTCCACTGAGCTGACTCCTCCCTCCTGGTCCTCACACTGTCTTTCCCCTGACCTGATCTGATGTTTGGAAGCCCACACAGGACAGCTCCTCCTGACTCACTCCCTGCTAAAGCCATCTTCCAAAGCATTGCTTCCATCGGCCTCAGGGGTATCCATCTATTCTGGGCCATACACTGTGCTGTGGTCTCCCTTTTGCACTTTCCTCTAAGTTCTAGGCATCTCCCCTTCCCCCACCCCCCCACCCATGACTTCCTTAGTAAGGGCTGACCCCTACATATTTCAATGATGGCTACCCTTGCATTTCTGTAGCTTCCAGACCTTCTGTATGTATATTCTGTAGTTCATTGTCCAAACATATGGATAAACTATAAAAATACAGCTTCGTTTTTCGTTTGTTTGTTTTTAAACAGAGGCAACTGCACTTTTTCTTCCTTTAAGGCTGAGTTAGGGACAGTTCTTGGCACTTGGGACAGATTGTTTTTTCAGTCTTTGCTGTTGGTCTCTGCTGACACAGGAAAGAGAACAAAATTAACCAGACACCTTGAGTTTACCCAGCCAAGCTTCACCCTCACTCCTCCTTTCTTATCTAGAGTCTTGATTCTGTTCACTTTTATGTTTAACTGACTAAGAGCAAATCCTTGTCCTAGGCAAGATTAAAAATGGCTATCGTGGTGTTTACTCGATATCATGAAACAGACATTTGTCAGCTGTGCTCGGTATTGTCAGTTGATTGTAGAGAGCAGGCAACACATTCAGCTATGAAAAGAGGTCTTAAAATCTAGTAAACCTGTATCTTAAGTTTCTGAGACCAAAATTGGAAGGCAAGACTTACAAGAATTAAAGAAAGTGAATTTAATGTAGAAAAGAGGTTGCTCCTTCTACCCTTAGTCTTAAGGAGTGTCTTACTGTACACATAACAATGCAACAAGCAAGTGCCCCTGGAGGAGGCTGCCATGGGCATCTCTGAGAGCACCCACGGACGGGGCCCTTACAGCTCTCCCACCCCTTAAGTGGAAGTGAACGCTTCCTCAAGAGGGAACCCTGGGGAAGCCAGGATGGCTTAGTGGGTTAAGCGCTCACTTTGCAGCACCGGGGACTGAGGATCGAATCCCCACCCCAGCCCGTGCGGACCCATATGCTGAACTGGGGAGTTCCCCCAGTTCAGTTCTCTGTCTCTCTCTCTCTCTCTCTCTTTCTCTCTCTCTCTGTCAAAAATAAATAAATAAAATCTTTAAAAAAAAAAAAAGAGGGAACCCTGCCCTCAGGGGTTATACTGGTGCTGATTCTAGATGCTGAGATATCTTGGAAGGATAATAAAAAACCCAAACTAAAAAAATACAAAACACGGAAACACTTTTGTTTCATTCACTCCACTAAATATTCACCTACTTTTAAAAAGTCCTTAACGTCTCTTGCTTACTATCAGAACCTCTCCACCTGGCTCTTAGTAATGCCCTTTGGTTTGTAAGTGGATGGCCAGGTAACTTATTACCAAAACAGGTATTCTTCAAGTGCATGGGACATCAGGCATTAGCTGGGACATTGGGCTGCCCCCATCTGTGTGCCTGGGTGGCAGACAGGTGCAGAAGGGAGTCTGTGGTCTGATGAGGCCCAACCTGTGTTCCTCACGCTTTTCCTGGTTTTAGTGCACATAGGATAGAGCCCATCATCCTACCACGTGTGTTTCTTACACCCCACAGCATGGCATTTCAGCAGAGAAGTGAGTGTGTTGGTGGTTACATAGGTTGTGGACTTCTTAGAAAGGTGAGTCAGGGAGTCCTTGCATTTCAATGACTTCCCTCTCCTCAAGTGATTTCAGCGTTGCATTTTTGTGGCTGCACTGAATTTTTCTATATTAATACCATCTTTCTTGTCAGTTATTTTGGCATAAGTATTATCTGCCTGATCTCTGTCTTTGGGAATCCTGTGTGCTGATGATTAGAAAACTTAAGAGTTCAAAAGGATGGATAAAGAGAATTTTTCAGAGGCCTGAAGTGATCCAGGCCCTGTACCAGGCACTAGGCAGACTTCTAAAAGCACAAAAAAATCCAGTCCACATGACTCCTCATACTTGCAGTAAATGACCTTAGAGAGCAGTGTCCTTTTCAGCGATTTTAGGGCAAGATGTGAGTGCAGGTGCCCAGCCTTAGGTGACGTGGGGAGAGGTGGACATGGGTGTTGTGACCTATCTTCATTTCTCCCCATGGCTCCGGCCAGTATCTCTGGTAACTCAGTTTCTCTGCCTCCGGTTTTCACATCTAGAGCACGTTGAGGGAGAAATAACTCTCACGAGGTTGCTCAGGGATTAATTAAAACTTGTCGATGCTCTGTACCTCTGGGGGCCAGCCATGACATGTGTCCCATATTCCCCACAGTCCCACATGTGCACATCCATCAGGAACACACATGACCTGGCCCCGGAGTGAGGGGATGGCGCATCTGTCAGGGAAACCCGAGGCTTTGGGTAGGTAGGAAAAGCAAGCTGGGCTGAGCTCAAGCATTCAGCCTGTCTGCAGGGATCCTGCGAGGCATCCTGGTCTTTACCACACTGTTCAGAAACCAATTAAAAATGAGCTTTCTGCAGTCTTCCAGGATGTTCTGATCTTGGTGGAATCCACTTGGAATTCACCAGGAGTGCAGGGAAATGACTCTGCTCTCTGCAGGTGCTGATGGACAGTTGGGGTCTCGATTTGGTTTTCACAAGTGTGTGATTGGCAGCTGGAGGAGTGATGAAGACACCTAGTCATGAAACCACTACTTCTGTTGAATGATGTGCATTTCTGTGCTATTGTTTTTATGCATCTGACTACCTCATGGTGGTTGTATGTAAGTGTGTAACCTGCATTTGTAGGTACCATTGTTGTCATGCAGTTATTGGAATGTACAAAAGAAGTCTCTATAATCGTTTTTACAAAGAGTTGCAAACAGAATTATAAAACACATATCCCAGCATGGGTGATTCTTAGAGCTGCAAGGAGCAGGCATCTTTATTTGGTTCACTTCAGGTCTGCAGCAACCACTCGATATTAAAAAAGAGGAACGGAAAATAAGATGTACAAAAAGATGTAATTCCCCTTTAGAAAGCAACATTATCAGAAATGTATTTCCTACGGATCCTCCCTCCCTCTCCCATGCCCCCACTCCCACAAAAAAGGCCCCAACCTAAATCAAACTGTGAGAAAGAATGGGGAGTGAATGTATAACAGAAAAAATAATAATAATAATAAAACTGAATTTAACTGGAACATGCTCTAATCTTTAGTTTATTTCTGGTTAAAAATATAGCAATCCAGTGCAGTGTAGTAAAGAAATCTGCTTGAAAGGTAGCAGAGAAACAGCTAAACATAAGCAAAGCAAGGCAGAGTCATAGACGGGCTGTACCCAGGACAACTGTGGGAACTCACTTTACGGACCTTCCCAGGTGTGAGCGTAGGGGGCCCTGCACATAGATGTGCCCATGCCCCACAGACACGTCTATACGAGCAGGCTGGGGCTGGCTCCATAGCTAGGACCATGGGGCACCCAAACATTCTGGAACCTTGTTCTTTTGTTTGGATGACAGAGCAACGCTGGTAGAGAAGGCAGAAACACCAGGAACCTGTTTTTGTGTGACTGAAACAAGTTATATATTTTGGGGGCGATGGATATGCAACAGTTTCTCAGGAATTTTCAAGCCACTGGGTTTCAACCACATTCCTGTCCTGGGACCAGACCAGCTTCGGAGAATAAATGAGGCATCTGGAAAGAATATGCATATCTAGGGGGGAAGTCACAGGCACAGGACAAAGATGTGAAACCCATGGGCTCAGTGACAGTGAAAGGAGACAATGTCATGTAAGGGCCTCATTGTTGTGGATGTCTGACAGGGACACAGGAGCCTGGATACACATCCTGCACAATAAGCGCGGGAATGCCACATGCTCAGACCCCAGGGGGCCCCACACGGCTGTCTGTCCTCCAGCACCAGCCCTGGATGTCTGCAGCACAGCTCCCCTGGGGCCTGGAGGGAGGATGGCGAAATGGGGAGGGACAGCGGCAAAAATAAGGACTTGAAGACTGTGTGTGGGGAGTGGCCTTGCGAGAAAAGCCGTGGGGCAGTGCCGAGAAGAGGGCAGGGCTGCGATCTGTTTCATGAGGGAGGGAAGGCAGCTCTGCTTCCCAAAGTATATAGCACAGGTTTACAATAGAGGCCGAGGCCGCTGCCCGCCGGGATGGGCCGCCCTCTTCCCCGAGCCTCACCTACTTGTCCCCGGCTATTCCCGGAGAGAGAGGAAAAGCAGAGCTAACCCACATCGGTCTGCGCTATGCCTCCGGGCAGCTGCTTCCCCTCTGCTGGGCACAGCTGGACACTCGCAGGGGTCTTCCTCAGGCTGCCTCTGAGTGTGATGACAATGAGGATGATTTTTTTTTTTTGCCGCTGATTTGCTGGGATCCCTTCTCTTTCCACATCAAGCTGGAGGGTCGGCGTGCTGGCCTCCTTCTGCCATGCCACACAGCATAGTGTTACACAAGCAAGAATTTTGGCTAAAATCCAAAAAACATTACCCAGAAAAAAAGGCAAACTGTGAGTAATACCCAATCATGTTGTTCTGTGAAAAGGCTCGGAAGGAGCTGTTGGGCTGTCCGAGTAATGATCCTTCCCTTTTTGTTTGCTTTTAACGTCCCCCTTTTGTACACCAACTGTTATTTTTGCTAATGTGACAATCTCATCAGATGAAAAAGTTAATAAACAAAATGGCGACTCCGATGTTTAGCAAGATCACCATGGCTACCAGGATGGGAGCTGAGCCCTGCAACAGAAGGAGAGAGAAGAGGTGAGCCTGCTGCCTGGCCTGGGGCATTCTTTCTCTGGCCACATCCCCTGTGCCCCCAACCAAGCCAGACTAGGGAAGGAAGGTAATGGGTCACTTAGGAAACAGTTGGAAACCAAAGGTCCAGTTCCTGAGAGCATGAAGCCCCTGAGAAGTCATCCTCGAGGAAGACGTCCACTTGATTCTTAGCCTGCAGTTACTGGCCTTGGGACTCCTGTGGCTCTGAAAACCCTGGTTCCTGCCCCCCACCTGGATAACTCAGGTCTCTTTTATTTTGCCTCTAGCTTTGTACAACTGGGACTTGAAATGTCATTGAATTTCAGATGCAGCCTACCCAGAGTGGTCCCTAAATTCACCCTGAGCCCCCAAACCCAGCAATGGGAGAACCCTGTAATGGTGCTCTGAATACCCCTTCCTCAATAAAGACCTCCCCGTGAGCTGCTCGGGGTCTGTGCTGACTGCTGTCCCTGTGCCGCCTCGGCCTCCCTCTGGAGCAGGCAGGAGCAGTGATGTCCTTCAAGCCTTTCCTAGGCATGATGCTCCCTGCCCGCTGGGCACTCAGACCACAGGCTCTCCTCCCCTGGGCCTGCCCTCCTGTCCTCGCAGCCTCTCATCGCTGGGTGCAGTGGCCGCCATGCTGGGTGAAGATGAGGCGCAGGGCCCCTGGCTCCCCAGCTGCCCAGCTGGTAGCCTCATGCCTCTACCTAAGGGCGCTTCATTTTAAAGCACCCAGACGTGCCAGTGTGGTTAAGTGGGCTAAATACAGAATACTTCCTGCACCTCTCACCCCTGCTCATCATTCAGCTGCTCTGAAAATAACCACCCTCACACACATGCACATGGGTGGGTATATACCCCATATGCACATATACCACATACATACGTGTGCATGTGCACACACATTTCTGGTTGCCAGAATGAGGAAAACGCAGTTAAGTGCCAGCTGGTGTTTAGGTCCCAAGAGCACAAGAGGGCTGCTCCTGAGGGGATTTGGGGGTGGGGGTGGGGGGAGAAGGGCACAGGAGCATTAGGAACCAGCCACTGGCAAGAAAGAGTGGTTTCCAAGGGAGGAAGAAATAGCCTTGAAGGCCAGCAGGCTGCCTTTCACCAGGAAGCTTTTCTTCCAAGGGGCACTGCCCCGACATGCCAGGACAGCACCCAGATGCGGGCGAGAGTCCGGGGGGCAGGAAGGCACTGACCCTGCCCAGCAGCGTCTCTGAGTCCCAGGGACCCAACCCAGGCGTGTGAGGTGTAGGTGTCGGGCTCTGCATGCCATGAGGCTGGCTCCCGCTGTGAGACTGCAGCGCGTGGCGCCTACCAGCAGGCAAGGGAGCCCCTGTGGGCTGACACCACCTGGTCAGGGTGGGACCCTGTGGGACCACACGGGGCGTCAGCCCTGTGTTGTGCGTCTGAAGTGTGTCCCATTGGCCTTGGCTGAGGGAGCAGAGAACGCCTACTTACAGGTGGAGGCCACCCAGTGAAGGGTCCCAGGAGGTCCCTTCTGGGTGCAAGAGCCCTTCCCAGCCCCACGCACAGTCTCGCCCAGGGACCTCTGTCCTTTCTTCCATCTCGTTTTCCATGGGAGGCTCAATTCTAGAGTGTCGCACAAACGGGCCTGACTCGTGAGCAGTTTCAGTGTCCCCGATGGGACCTGATCAACCTGGGCCACAGCTCCACCCCGAGCGTGGGCCTGGCATGGGCCAGAGGCCGCATTCTCTTCCAGAAAATGCCAGTGTGGTGTCCCGGGCCCATGCATGGAGAACCACGGACCTGGTAGGAAGGGGGCCATGGGCACAGCCCCGCACAGAACTTGGTCCGACTCGCGCATCAGAAAGTAGGTTTTGTGAGAGGACACACGTGTTCTGGTTGCTGGGGGACCACAGCTCCTGGCCCATAAGTACACGGTGTGGCCTGGACAAAGGGGACCTGACCCAGAGCCTGGCCTGACGCCCCTCCTGCTCTGTGTCTCCAGGACACAGGATACTCTTTGAAGACAGTGATGGCGGGGGCTCCTTGCTGGAAGTGCCCTTCAGCCCGGGGGAGGCTGGGGGTCCATGCTGCCCAGTTTTTGGGAGGAGCTTCCAAACCACCCCAGTGCTTTCACTAGAAGGGCCCAGCCTGGGAGTAACCTCTCAAGGATCTGTGTGAAGGAAATGCAACCCCTGCCCTGCACTGGCTTCCTGTGGGTTAGGGTCCCAGCCCTGCGGGAGCAAAGGCCACCAGCCTGAGCTAGAGGACTCGGCCTCAGGGTGGCTGGGCCTGGGCTCTGTCCCCTGAGGACCACCTGGTGCCCACTTACTGTGCTGGACTTGAGTTCGTCCCCATTCTCCTCGTCTGACTCCAGTGCCAGTGGCGAGGACTTTTGGGGCGGGGAGAAGGTCAGGTCCCAGCGCAGCAGCCGGGGCTCGGCCCTGTCGCCCAGCCGCAGGCTCTCCAGTCTCTGCACCGCGGGCTCTGTGCTTGCCGCTGGCCGGACGTTCTCCTTGTTCTGGGACTTGGACCTCAGTCTCTGTGCCCCAAAGCCCCGGTCCTCGCCCAGGCCCCTGCAGGTGGCCCCCCTGCTGTAACGTCTCTTCTGGGGGTGCGGCTCCTGCACGTGGGAGTCCACCCTCAGTAGGGGCTTCATCTCCATCTCATAGTTGCTCAGCTTCTCCTCATCCAGCTCCAGCAGCTTGGCACCTCCAGAGCTGGGGTTGCCGGCCCGAGGGTGGGTAGTCCAGGAGAACGCCGGGGGCGACTCCGTCCGCCGCTCCCGGGGCTTGGGGTTGCCGGGCTGCTTGTGGCCTGAGCCCCGGGTGCGGAAGTCCTCCGAGGGCTGGCCGCTGTGCAGGGCCCCGCCGCGGACGCCCCTGGAGCCCCCGGCCTTCTCCTCGCCCCAGCTGTTGCGGCCGTAGTCCCCTCCCCGGCCCTCCAGGAGCATCTGGATGTCCCCACCTCGCTCCTCGTCGACTGAGACCTGCCGGGAGAAGTGGGCGACCTTGTTCCTGGAGGCGGGGGCTGGTGGGGGGGTGGCGGAGGGACTGGCAGGGAAGCTCTGCAGGGGGCTGTCGTCGGGGGTCAGGTCCGAGGGCGTGGTGCCTTTGCGGTACAGCTCAGGGCTCTCCTGCTGCAGGGGCGTCCCGATGGAGATCACCTCGATGTCCTCGCTGGAAACCTGATGCTTCGGCCGCTGGTACTCGAGCCCTGTGTGGAGGGATGGGGGACACACTCAGGTTGGGTTACTGAGACCTGGGGATGGCAGGAGACCCACAGGGGCACAGGGGCTCCCAGGATCCCTCCATGGGTGTCACAGGTGCTCTGAGGATGACTGGGGAGAGCCGCGTTGGGCCCAGTCTGCTCTGTGGGGTCTCAGGTCACAGCCCCCACAGGACCCTCCTGAGGATGAAAGGACACGTCTGTGCTAGGTGACCTATATTGTCTCATGGCCTGGGGAGGGAGGCTACACCTTGTTACCAGCCCTGTCCTCTCAGGACACCTCCATCTTAAGATGGCCTCAGCCTTGTGGGGGCCCAGCCTGTCCTGAGAGAACAAGGGCATCTCCTGCCTGCCCTGGCCTGGGGCTAGGCTCCCCTCCCTGCTTCTGTTCTGGAGCCCCTGAGTCAGGGCAGAAGAAGGCCATGGGGGACACACCACCCTCACGGTGGCCAGAAATTTCTCAGTGGTCAGCCCCCCTCATCTGCACCCCATCTGTCACATGGGGCTGTGGCCCGGGTGACTCCAGGTCTCATTCAACTGCCATGCCTCTGTGGCCATGGGACAGGGACACAGACTGGGCGGTGGGCCTCCCCTTTCAATCACAGAGGTACACAGGCCAGAGGAGGCTCTGAGGCACCACCTGAGAACTGCCCTCCCTGTGAGGAGCCCTCTGGCACCATGTGGGGGAGAGACCCCCATGATGAACACTCCCCTGCCCTGTCCTGACTGTGAGCCAGACTTCCTGGGGTCCAGGCTCCTGCACCTCCCACCTGAAGGCCCCCGACGAGCCTGGACACCAAGCCCTGCAGGGTCCCATGCACTTCTGGGGAGACCGTCTGTCCACCGGCAGCCCTGGGGTCAGCCCCGGCCGGCCTGCGGACCCCACACCCCAGAGGGAGGCTGGTGCCCTCCCGCTCAGCTCCAGCACCTTGACTGTCAGTGCCACCAGCCGGAGACTGTTCCCAGCTAAAATTAGTCCCAGAGCACGTGACGTTCCTGGAAGCATCCTTACAAAAAAAACGCAAAGCAGAACACGGAGCATGTGCGGCAGAATTCCAACACCTTCATCCCCTATCTTGGGTCCTGCCTCCGAGAAGTGGGCCTGGCTTCCCTCTGCTGCCGCAAAGGCCAGGGCCCCTACCAGGGAGGCCAAGATCTGGGGGGCTCCTGGAGGAGCACTCTGGGGGTGGTCTCAGGACACAGACTGCACCATGGCAGACTCCCCTCCCCTCAGAGCATGGCCCTGAGGGAAGGATGTCACCTAACCTGTTCTCCAGGGCTTCCTGCCGCAGCGGCAGCTTCTGAGTAGGGCGGGAGGGGGTGGCAGCTGGTCTGGCCTGTGAGGACCTCAGCCTCAGCAGAGGCCTCATCATCAGTACCCTCCTCCTCTCTAGCCCTTCCAGCCCTCCTCAGGTCCTTTCCCCCAGAGGGAAGGCCAGGAGTCACAGACATGGCAGACCTGCAGTAGCTTCTAGCTCTTCCCAGCTGACACTAAAGGACACGGTGGGACCTCCCCTCCCTGGACTCAGCCTGGCAGCCACTAGGCACTATGAGGCTATGGACATTTAAATGTAAATGAGTTACTTCCAGAATTAAAGACAGGTCCCGGGCCTCACTAGTTGCAGTTGCCACAGGGCTAGCAGCTACTAGCTACCCTGTTGGATGGAGTAGTTACAAAATAGTAACGTCGTCACAGAAAGTTCTAGAACAACATTGGGGAAGGACAGACATGACACACAAGCAGAGCGTGCAGACAGGGCAGGTGCTGAAATCGCACTTGCTCCGACGTGTGAGAGGGAGGCGTGTACCAAGGCCCCACGCGTGGACATGCACCATCACAGAAGCGCTAACGTGATGCAGGATGGCAGAAACCACCGGAACGTGTGGGTTCATGGTGGGGAGCACCCCACTTCCTATGACCGCACGCTGCACCCCGACTCACCGTTTTCCCTGTGCTGGAAGGAAGGTGAGAACTCTTTGGCAGTGATCCTGGCAATCCGCGCTTCCTCCTGGGCCTTCTGAGCCGCCGTGAGGGCTGCCTCCGCCTTGGCCCGGGAGTGGGAGGTCCTGGGCCGGGAGAGACAGGGAGGGCGGTGAAGGCACAGGAAGCAGCAAGGGACAGGTGGCCACCAGTCCCTTGGTGGGTTGGACCAGGACAGGGTGCTGGCACCCTGGGGTTTGTGCCCTCAGACCTTTGGCTCTCATCCATTCAGTCAGTGGACATCACTGGGCACTAAGCAGGTCAGGGTGCCGGCCAGGCACAGGGCAAATGACGCCGGGGGGCAGGGCCTGAGCCCAGGGTGGAAGTTCAGCCTGGACAGGGGAGCCTTTGTCCTGGCAGAGCTCCAGGTCCTGTTGCAAGGAGTGTCCCTCCCTGTGTTGTACCCACAGACTGGAGGCCAAGACCCACGGCTGACTTGTCTCTAGTCTCCAGGGACGGTTCGGTGCTTAGTGCATGCTGACCTGACCGGAAGTGATCAGTTTCCAGAGACGAGGCCCAGCTCCCACCTGCACCTTAATGTGGGTGATGGTGTCACCCAGAACACCGGCATGGCCCGTGCACGTAGGAGCTGCGAGGCCCAGGGCAAGCCACGCGTCTCCACACCTCGGTTTCTCTCTTGGTCACAAAGAGAGTCAGTGCCACCACCACCCTCGCGTGTGGGGAGGCAAGTGAAGTCCCCAAGCACAGCCTGGATGTGGGGAATCAGAATGGATTTGCTCTCAACAAATGTTCTACACACGGGCACCAAGTCCCCAGACCTGGTGATGCCCCACACCAGGGTCGACACAGTGACGGAGCCACCAATTGAGCTGGATGTTGCTGCCCTAAAACGTCTAGCCCAGTGGTCCCAGGACTCTGCTTCAGGACCCCGGGGTGTGGCTGGTCCCCACTTGCCACGGGCATGTCCCCCACTGAGGCGCATGCAAAGCCCTCCTTCCTTTGTAAACTAGGCCAGACCGGGCACCCATGGCAGCTCAAAGCTTCGAGTCTGCGTCTCAAGCACCTGGTATCCTGGCTGCAGGGGGTGGGCACCAGGGAAACCGAGGCACAGTGACTGATCCTACGAGACAAGGGGCAGCCTGCCCCCTCCCAACACCCAGGTTCCTTGAAGTCCACAGGTTTACCCTGGAGACCCCTCGTGAGTGACTAGGCTTTCCTTTTTCAAAATAATCTACCCCACTGATAACAGTTTTACTGGAAGGAAACAAATGTAACACACACAGAGTAAACCCTAGCACGAACGTGTGTCCAGGAAACGAAGGGAGCTGCTAAGGATGCGCACTCAGCAGTCTCCAGGGTTCCTGTTCATACTCCTCTCCAGACGCTGGATCCCACACCCACTGCCACCTGCTGTGTCGCCCGGGAGCAGACCCCAAAGACAAGAAAAGCCTTGGTGCAAAATGGAGTATTGAGACAATTTGGATCTTCATAGTTTTCTCCTAGAAATTGGGAAAAGATGACTGTCACTCGGAGCTACAACCCCGTGTCCCTTGGGAGCCTAAGCTGAGAAGCACCTACTTCTAGAAGATTCCTCAGGAAACTTGTGGTTGTAAATGCAACAGAAGAGGGGCAGGGGCATTATGGAGTCAAAGCCTTGAATACAGCACTAATGATTAATAATTTGTAGCGGTAACAGATCGGTTGATAAATCATCATGGCAGCCTTTGGTTCCCACCCCACATGCTCATGAGACAGCTCCCCACTTGAAACCAGTGTGTCCCAGCCCGGCAGTCACACAAAGTCACAGCTGAGAGTTCATGGAAAATCTGGGTCTTCTTGTCCTGGGTCCTAAGGAGGCCGGTGGAGGCGCATGTGTATTTTGAGAGCCATCGGTGTCATCGCATGGAAAACCAGGTGGAAGTCAGACCCAGTGAGGCCACAGTCGTCCAAGGCCACATCTCAGGGAGGGAGCGTCAGTGACAGAGGGAGAAAGGGCAGACGGAGCAGAGGCCCCACTGAGTCAGCTCCCCACCACTTCTGTCCTCTGCTGAGGCCTGGTGAGCAGACGTCCTGACCCAGAGGCCAGCTGAGGCTTCACGGAGGGAAGTGTGGAGAGGCCGAGGATCAGGGACGAGGCTGGAGATGAGGCAGGACAGCCTCATCCGTGTCTCTATCTCACACTTGTCATTAGAACACTCACCTTGTACCCCATCACCTTCTAAGGATAGCTATCTGACCGATGACCTGACAGTGGAACAGCTTAAGGTCGTGAGCAAATGAGGGGAATGGAGAGAGGAAGAAAGTTGGGGGTGGGAGTAATACAGAGGGGGGCCCGGCCCACTGAGAGGGCTCGAGCTCCCTGGAGGCCAAGGCAAGCAGGGAACAGTGTTGACGGGCATCGGGTGCACATCAGCCAAAACCAAAGCTGTGGCTCAAGAGAAGGATGCCAGGCCAGGCTCTGGACCTCAAGGACGTCTCTCGGCCACACAGGTTCCCTTGGGGGCTTCTCGTAAAGACCCTCAATGTAGGCAGCTGGGCCACATAAAGTGAGTTCAGTGAAAACAGCTGGAAGAGCCCGTTTGACCCTGAAGATCAGCTCTGTGGGTCTGGAACAGGGCCCAGCACAGTTCCACGGAGATTCTTCCTTGCAGCCGAGCGTGGATGGCCTGGGGCCGGCATCTGCCCTGAGAAGTGTGTCAAACCACATTCTCTGCTCCTTGCTGATGGCAGGTCTCCACGTCCCTACAGTTACTGTTGCCGACCATGACAGATGTGGATGAATATAGAGCCCAAACAGGGCTCTAGACCAAGACAGGGGCCCACCCCCATCACCCCTGCGGAGAGGGAGCGGCAGGAACATGGCCCGATTGGTGGGGGGAGAGGTAGGGGGGGCCGGCTCAGGGCAGACAGGGTCGCTGACTTCAGGGGGAGCGGGGAGCTATGGATGGTTGTTTAGCAGGAGTGGTTAGAGGCTTTGGAGTGACAGTGTGTACCCAGGTCCACAGCCAAGCGCAGCACGCGGGGCTAGACAAGGCTGCTCACAGGACGAAGGTGATGGCAAACACAAGCGAGATTACGTGTTTTTTTAAGTAGCAAGTTTGATGGTTCCTCATTTAGAGGAATAATGTTTCTGGTAACTTCTTTTTAAAGATTTATTGTGTTGAGAGGTTAGAGAGAGAGAAGGGAGGAGGGCCTAGAGCTGTCTCCATCGTATGTACATCATTAGTTGTGACATAGTTTCATTCCACACGGGTAGACGTGGGGCTGCGCGGGGCAGGCACGGGAGGCGAGAACCTTCACCACCGTGCTAGCCCGGTGGTTACCAGTTGCTCCGTAGTTCAGCATATGGGTTTGCACGGGCAGGGGCCGGGATACGATCCCCAAACCTCGAGGTTGCAAGGCAGGCGCTCAAACTGCTGAGCTATCCCAGCATCCCTGAACTTCTATTATGCAAGTGCCCACCTTGCAGAACTAAGCTTAAATGCCCCCAAAGTCAGGCCAATAGGACATCATTCCAAAGCCTTTCTGCACACACGCATCCCAATGGCATGAGTGCAAATACCCATGTGCCGTCCACTGTCCCCACTGGGTATGTGTGACTCAGCAATTGTCTGGAAGGCCAAGCGCAGCTGACGCTTTCACTGCACACACTTCCGTTTTGTCCTGAACCCTTAGAAATGAAAACCACCCCACCCGCCTGGCTGACTTCGGGTGAGGCAGGTCTGTCCCAGGAGGACCCACCACACACGGCGTTTTGGGGGGCAGCCCTGGGCCCCGCTGGACGGCAACAGGTGGGCTACCACCTTCAGACTGCTACATGGACACCTGACCTTGCGCCGGAAGCCTGCTGCCCCTTCTCTAAGCCACTGTGATGGCGTATGGATCGGCCCCGACTTGGGTCGGTCCCGTGGACCTTCACCACAGTACCCACCTCAATGGGCACTCGTCACGAAAGTCCCCTGAGACTGTGTGCTCCTGGACAGGACTCATTATATCTTACATCGTATTTGAAGCAACACAGGGCATGTGGCCCCCCGCTGGCTCAGAGCCGCCCAACACACACACACAACGCAAGTGAGTGAATGGAAAACACCATGAAGGGGCCACTGTTCGTTCCCACAGCTTTGCTTTGTAAACACACCACAAACATTAATGCACCAACACTGTGAGTGTATTTACATATATATATGTTCACACATTATAAAAAAGGATATGTTGTGCCAACCCTAAAATAAAACCAAGACAAGCGCATTTAATAAAGAAAACCTCCCAATGCATCGCAAAGGTTAATGTCTTCAAACGGGACATTCAGGACTCGGCCAGCAGCCAAGCGCTGGGTAATGGCTCTGGGGGCAGTGCGGCCCCTCTGGCAGGGGAAGTGGGCAGGCGCCCGAGCTCGGGGGGCCTCCTCGCCGGCTGGCCCCTTCACCAGCTTCGTCGAAAGCATTCTTCCCGCCAGCCCCATGGGTTAATCAGGCCCTTCACTCCCATGAGCAGCGCAGGAACAGAGGCCACCGTGCGAACCACACGGGTTCCCGTGCCACTGCTGACCGGGGGGCAGGGCCAAGCTCCTGCCACATGGGAGGCCATCCCTGGCAGGCCGCTCAGCGGGTGGACATACATCGGGGGCTACCTAAACGAAGACCACAGATGCACGAGACACAGGGGCCAGCGGAGTGTGGGGTGACCTGCCTGTGTCCCCTGTGTCAACTCAGCGCCTGTACTGAACTGAAAGATGTCCCTCCTCCCCAAACTTTGTCCGCCTGGAACCTGGGGGTGCAACCCTATTTGGAAATAGTCTTTGTGAGGTATAATAAAACCCCTACGGCCTGGCTGCCCCACCCCACCCCAGTGTCTGACTCAGCAGGTCTGGCGTGGGGCCTGGGAACTGGCATTCCTCGCCCCCCCCCAGGCCGTGCTGCTGGTGGTCCGGGGATGGCGGTGTGAGAACCGCGGCTCAAAGGTGAGAGACTAGCTTCTGTGATCCACCCACCGGCTGCTCCCCGCACTGTCCTGCATCCACGTCTGCTCTGGGTTCAGCCCCGCCCTCCAGCCCCACGGCCCTGCGGCCAGACCCCTGGGCTGAGGGCAGACCTGCCCCCAGTGCCACCCCGACCCCCAGCTCCTCGTCTGCAGAGCCGTAGGGGCATGTCATCTGCTGGTGGGGCTGCCGCCTGGCCACCGACACCCCTCCCCAGTTCAGAGCTTGATTCTCTTCACAGGGTGCTGCTGCTCTTTCTCCCCCAGCCAGAGTTGACTCCCAAGGGCAGCTCTGCTCCAGAGGAAGGTCCACAGTGCTCTGGGGTCCCCACAGGATGCAGCCCCTGGGCACCCAGCTGTCACCAGCACTGGTGACCACGGGACTAAAACGGGCCTGGGGTTCTCCAAGGAGATCCCCCTCCCCGCCACTCACGCCCATGCCTGCGTTCAGCACTGGAGCACTGGCTGCATGCGTGCGGTGGGGCAGACAAGCAAGCACAGTAGAGAAGGTGGGGTGCAGCATAGAGAGGCTTGTGCTGGGCCCCATCCTGAGGGGCTCACCCCTCACTGGCCCTCAACCCGGTTCCTCCCAGCCGACCCCCTTGCCTGGAGTCAGGGGTCTCCCAAACACTGCAGCGTGACCCCTGACATTGCTTTAGAAGTGCTGATAGTCACAGTCATGACAACCCTCCCACAGGCAGCATGGGTGGTATTCACTCCTAACAAGCGAGGAAACTGAGGCACGGAGACCTGGGCATCCATATCCTGTTGGTGGTTTGGCCTCATTGACGATTTAGGTTCTTGTCCAGCTCCAAAAAGTGCCAGGAGTCTACGACACATTGACGGTCTCAGGATGTCGTCTCCCCCCACCCTCCAGGCATCTGCTCTGGGAAGAACCCTGTACTGGGGTGAACAGTGTCTCCCCCCGGATTTACATCCACCCAGGAACTGAACATGGCCTTCTCCGGAAACCGCCTCTGTCCAGATGTGCTTCGTTCAGTTCAGCTCCTCCTGAATGAGGGTGGGCCCTAAATCCAACGACAGGGGAGACACACAGGTTCCGGGTGGACGTGTCTATCGGGAGCCACCATTCAGCCCCGGACGGCGGTGATGCCAGGTGTGTAGCTGGGGAAGGAGGCAGGGCGGGTGCCTGCCCCGGTGCAGCGCACTCTTCCAGTCTAATTGCCCTGGTGCCAGGCCCCCTCCCAGGAGAGCAGTGCCAGGTCCGATCTTGTCCCCTCCACCCCACCCGGGGCCTGCAGGACAGGCGTCTTTCCAGTGGAAGAGACAACTGTTTCCCTGAAGAAAAGCTGGCAGCTCAGGGCCAGACTTCAGGGAAACAAGCGCGGGAATGATCGTTCACCCTGGGGCCGGCAGCGTGCTGTGCTGTTCCCTCTTGGTTTCTGCATTCAGTCCGCACTGAGGAGCTGCCTTCCAGCCAAGGAGTATTGTGTCTATACGCGATCGATACATGGGAATGCGACAAGGCCTCTCCTGTAAGTAACTGAGGGCCCAACTGTTGGCTCCACCGAAAGTCACTGTCCCTCAGCTTCCCGCTGACGGGGCTATGAACCTGCCCATCAGCTCTGGCAGGAACAATCGAGCCAACTCTCTGGGCCCCTTCCCCCACCCCAGGCCTCAGGCTCAGTCACCCCGGGTCTGTTGGAGACTTGCCCTGGGGTCCCTGGGAAGTGGTGGCAGAGTCCGGGACGAATTGGGCAGATCGGGATAGTACAGATTTCTCCATCTGAAGGAAGTCTGGCAGCATTAAACTGTCACAGCGGTCCTGCAAGGCCCCCGGTTTGGTTCCTGCCGTGCGCGGCCGAAACTATGTCAAAACTGATGATGTGTGGCTCTGGAGACTGCTCTGGGCCCTCCCCCGTGTCTCTTTGCCCCTCTCTGTCAAACAGTAACATAAATCTTAAAAAAAAAAAAAAGAATCTCAGAAAAAACAAACAAAACAAACAGTATAAAATTAAAGTAACATCCCTTGCTACAGTTAGCTACAGTTATTCTAGCGGGGCTTTTTGTCGGACAAGGGGGAAGAGAGGTTTTGACAGAGCCTGACTCTCGCCCTAGTCCCTGGAAAGCGTATTTCATCCGGCCAGACCTGGTTTGAACATCAAAGACAAGTGAGTCAGATAGTGGAGCCACCTGGAAAGCTGGAGAATGTTCCAGATCAAACCACAACAGCCGGCCTTTCTTCCTCCTGCCACATCTTGCCCTATCCCCATTTTTTCTCCTATTAAAAAGATCTTCAAAGAAAGAAAAAGAAAAGCCCAAAGTAATGACAGAGACGGTGGCTGACTCACAGAGGCAGCCAGAAACAGGCGGGGTCAAGGGGACCGCCGGAGCCGCACCCCGGCCTGGAGGTGAGCAAGGACCCCAGCTGTCAGGCGTCTGGATCTGGGGGCATCTGCGGAGTTGCCCTGCCTGACACCAAGGCCTGACCTTGGGGGGAAGTGGCGTCTGTGTGAGTGTCCTGGGGCCACAATAACAGTGGCCATAGACTGGGGGCTTTAAACAACCGAAATGGATTCTCCCTCAATGCTGTTGGCCAGAAGGCCCCACTGCCTCTGAAGGCCCAGGGGGACATGTAGTCCAGGCCTCTCTGCCATGCTGGCAATCCTTGGCATGCCTTGGCTTAGGGCCAATCCCTTCCTCCATTTTCCCGTGGCCTCTCCCTGTGTCTCTTCTGTCTCTTGTGAGGACACTCTCATGAGATTTAGGTCCCACCCTAATCCAGGACGACCTCAGTTTGAGATCCTTACCTTAATTACATCGGCAATCTCCCGATCCCCAAATAAGAGTACCGTGGAGGTGCTGGCAGGACATATCTCTTGGGGTCCATCATTCAACCTTCTGTGGGGTTTTAATGCTCCATTTCTCCATGACCTTCGGTCCCAGGCCATGTGCTGGTCCTAGCGAGCAGTCATGTCCCCCACCTCCCACCCCCATTTGCATTCTGGGCTTCCCAGGACCGGTGCCACCACCTAGGGAGGGGCCATGGAGCTGGCTGTGTTGGCATTCAGCCTCCCATTCACCAACTACTTCATTGGGGGCCGGTTATGCCTCCTTGGGCCTCAGTTTTCTTCACTGTAGAATGGGTAGGGTAATGAGGACCCTTGCAGGATCTCTGTAAAGGATCACGGGGTAAGGAGTAGAAGCGCACACCCCTGTGGTTCTTAGTGGCTATTTTGTATGTAAGCTTTGGTTTCCTTTTTAGCAGCTTTACTGAGGTACAGTTTACATACTATCGTATTCTCCTGTTTAAAGGGTATAATTCAATGCATTTTAGTATATTTAGAGTTGTGCAATCATCACCACAATCTAATTTTATAACATTTTCATCACCCTTAAAGGAAACTCATACCCATCGGCAGTCACGCCCCATTCTGGCAACTGCCCGTCTGCTTTGTGTTGTTGTTGTTGTTATTTGTTGGGTATTTCTCTCAGGGAGGAATGAAGCGGCCAAGGGCTGGCAGGGGAGAGGCTCAAGCAGCTGTGTTTGAGGGGTGTCAGCCACGGGCAGTGAGGGGAAGGTGGGTACCAGGGGTTCCCGTGGGGCAGAGCCAGCGCTGCAGCCCCCACCCCCACCTGCCCTCCCACCTGCCCTCCCACCGCACCTGGGCTGCGTCTGAAATCCTTTCATTATGGAGTTCCTTTTTTGAGTTAAAAGAAACTCTTGGCTGTAAAATCTGACAAAACTCTAGAAAATTCAGGAATAAAACATCAGAAGACAGAGGAGGGGGGATGTAGATAATTTGCCCCCAGATACAGAAACATCCATCACATTGTTACTATAGGCCCCCAGCTACCACCTAGACCGGGGGTGGCGAACCTTTGGCACACGTGCCCAAAGTGGCACGCGGAGCAATTATTTCGGCACCTGGAATTATTGTTTTTTGTTATAAAAACATCCTATGCCTCTTATAGACATAAAAATAATCGATACCTCTACCTTACTCAATGGGTTGGCACGCGAGTCGAGCGAGTATACTCTTATTTCATAAACTTTGTCACTCAATCGCCAAAAGGTTTGCCACCCCTGACCTAGAAGATCAGGTCTGATGGGCTCACTGACCAGGTAGGTGTGCTGGACACGTGTGGGCTCCAGGAACTCAATGCACATGGGCAGGTCCTGCCCGGAGGGGAAAACTGGTCTGGACACAACCATGGATCAGTGAGCATCGACAAGGTTCTGGGAGTGGACACAGGCCCCCGAGGCCTGAGAGGCAAGGAAGGGTGGCCAGGGGAAAAGAGTTCTAGGATGAATGGACAGCAAGTGCAAAGGCCCAGGGGTAGGGGAGGGAGCAACTGGTCAGGGAACTGAGGGAGGTGAGAGTGTGCAGGGAGGTGGGGTGAGGGATCAGAGGCATCTGCTCTGTGGGGAGGGAGTGGGGTGGTACAAACAATCCTAAAACAGTTTAAAACCTTCCACTGTGTGGCTACCCGGGTGAGATATATATTTTTAAATACACAAGAGGGTATTATGCTAAGTGAAATTAGGTCAGATTGAGAAAGACAAATACCGTATGATCTCACTTAGATGCGGAATCTAAAGAACAAAATAAGTGAACAAAAAAATAAATTATATATACACACACACATACAAACAATGTGGGTTCCTAAAAAAGAATTTAAATAAGTGTGGAGAGCAAACATAAATTTCTGCTTCTAACACTTTCCCCGCCTGTTCACCATCTCACAGGTAGCAACTCAATTCTGGTGATTCTCTTTTAATTGTCTTTCGATGTACTACTCATAGGCATACACATCTTATTTTGAAATATAAATGGAGTCACACCGTACATATTTTTTCTATGACTTACTGTATCTCTGCCTTAAATATGTCATGGACACCTCTACTTATGAGTTCCTCAAGATGTTTCTTATTGCTTTTACTGCCTGCATAATACGTTGCATTGTGTGGACAAGCTCCGGCCTTTGCACACTCACACACACTGGGAACTCTGGACACAAGCGTTAGCGTCCTACATTCTGTTCTGTCTTGTGTGTGTGTGTATGTTAACCTAATGCTGTATCTTGGAGGGTTTTCCAAGTCAGCCAGCACAGAGCTTCCTTGTTCCTTTTAGTGGATTTTGTGCTGAAATACATCAAGCCGACTACCCCTAGTGATGGATGTGCAGCGTGTTTTCCACTTGTGCTTTGTACAAATCATGGTCTGATGACACTCTGGCACATCTGACGTTTTGCACACAAATCCATCTTCAGGGTACATTCCAGAAGTGCACTTGCTGAGTCAAAGATGCAGGTGAAATGTCCCTATAAACGCTGATAGAGATGGACAAGGCGCCGTCCTGAGAGGTTACACCGATTATGCCCATCCTTTCCAGTTGGTGGATTATCCAGTTTTTATGTTTCCTGCGCTGACTGGTGAAACACTATATAATCTCCCTGTGGCTCTGACTTGCGTTTTGGTCATTAGGCGTGAGGGTGGGTTTTTTCTTGTTGATTTGAGGAGTTTTCACAAAGAACCTGTAGGAGGCTGCTGCTGCCATCCCCATTTCACAGATGAGAAAACTGAGGCTCCAGAAGTGAAGCCCTGGGGCTGGAGTCCAGCTTCAACCTGAGCCGGGCCAGCTCAGAGAGACTGCGCCGTCAGGCCCCTGCCTGGCTCACTTGGGGGTGTGGAGGGGTATGAAGAGGGGCTCATTCTGGTCATCACCACCCACAGGCCCCTGCTCATGAGAAACTGGAGTCGCTTAATGAGGTGATTCCCCAACGTAATCTCTCCCTCCTTCCCGCCTCCGTCCCCTCCCGGCTTCAGTCGATGTTTAGATTGAGTGCCCCCTCTTCTTCTCCCTCACCCCATGCCCCCAGCCCCCCCGCAAACCAGGACTAGCAGGCAAGCCACCACCTGCTTCCCCACCACGAGTAGCCTCCACACCCACTGAGCACGTGGAAAGATGGTGAATACAGGTGCTGCGTTTCCACCCCGCTCAGACCGGCCCACAGGCCCCGCCTGCCCGTGGCTGTCCCTGTGCCTGGACGGGGCAGGGGATGGGACACTATGGGGGGCACGGTGCCAGGGCGGGATGAATCCTGAATGCCAAATCCAGCCCGGGGTGCTGGCTCCCTCAGGCATAAAGAGGCTGGGCTAGAGACACAGTCACCTACAATCTGGAGTCCCCATCCTGTTGTGTTGGCCTCCTCAGTGCCCTGCCTGAAACCTGGTCTTTGAAATAACTCGGTTATATTCAGTTCAAAAAAGAAACCAGCCTGCCCGCAATGTCCACACGGGGCCCAGGGCTGCCAGACTCCAAGGGTCAGGGAACCTCGATGGGGCAACGCCGAGGAGTAAGGGACCCAGCACGGCAGCAGGGACAGCGAGTGTGGGCAGCAGGGCAGGCATCGTGACTGTTCCCAGCAGGACCCAGGGCCGATGCAGGTGCGGATGATGGAGAGGTGGCTGCTCCTGCAGTCTGTAGACGGCCCAGCTGGGCTCCACGTGCAGCGGACTCCTACTCCATGACGCTGGCACCACTTCTGCAGCCTCTCTGAGTTCCAGGGCCCCCGGCATGAAATAGGGGTGGGGTGGGGCAGAGTCAGCACATGCAGGCCTCCCCCAGGCTCAGGCACCAGGAGGCGCCCTGTGTCAGCTGCTGCCGCTGCTACTGTTCTTTCT
Source organism: Craseonycteris thonglongyai (assembly GCA_004027555.1). NCBI lineage: Eukaryota > Metazoa > Chordata > Mammalia > Chiroptera > Craseonycteridae > Craseonycteris > Craseonycteris thonglongyai. Next base: position 49,188 of record PVKE010000189.1, read on the forward strand.
GCAACCAGTGTTATTCCTCTCTCCTCCCCCAGGATCCAGCTCGGCTGCCCCCTCCTCTGGGGCCAGGTGGCTGTCACACACCGTGTCACTCACTCGTGCCATTTGGACTGGCAGCCACTGGGAGCCAGGCTTGGAGCTGGGCCGGTGAGGTAGGGCAGAGCTTTCTCTGCAGGCTGAAGACCTCCACCGCCCTGTACTTCCTCTACGGGAGCCATCAGCGCCCCTGGTGTCAGGATCAGCCCGCTTTCCATAGAGGACGTTCCGCAACCTGCCTGAGGTGACCGGTGTGTGGGGAGGAGGGATGGGACCCTAGAGCACCAGGTTAGCTGAACTTAAAGGTACCCAAGTCTCTCCCTTATTCTGCCTCCCCCCCCCCCCATGTCAGGAGTGGAGATGAGACACCCGGTCTGGGCTTCCAGCCCCAGCCAGCAGGTGGGCAAGCGAACCCCACACCCCTCACCGACGGGGGTGGCTGGGTTCCTGCAGGAGTGGAGGGGGGATCAGGGGCTTTCAGCCCAGTGCTGCCCCTACAGCGAGCCACTCCCTGCACGGCTGCTGTGAGGGCCCAGGGCAGACCTCCTGCCCACTTCGTGGACTACAGGCGTCCCTTGTCCCACTTGGCATGATGAGGCGGGAGACCTCAGAAACAGCGTCTCTGTGCTCCCGCATCCATCCGGAGAGGCTGGGAGAGGTTTCTGTGCTAATTCTCAGTTCTCCGAAGGCCGAGCTGCATGAGCTTAGCCTCACAGGACCTCGGGAGGCTTAATGAGATGCTTGTAAAGTGTCTGCAGCTCCCTGGAGACCAGAGCCGGGGTGGCCAGGGCTCAAGCCGGAGGGACTCTGCCCAGCATCGCGGCTGAGGGGAATGGGCGCCCGGAGGCCTGGGTCCCCGCCGGGCTTCCTGGGAGAAACCCCTTCCCATTTTCCCAGTGGAGGAGGCGGGGACATGGCCCTGGAGGCCAGCCAGCTCTTGGGTCTGGAACCGTGAGAACAGCAGGGGCTCAGCACCGGCCATGAAAGGAGCCATTTAGAGACTGACAATTTGCTCAACCAGCCAGCCAGGCGCTACTCCTCAGGAAGGGCGGAAACAGGACCCATGTGTCACGAGCATCGCCCTCTAATCCCTCCCACCCCAGACACACAGCCGGGACCGATGACCGTCTCCCATTTTACAGACGAGAATGCCAAGTGGTTTGTTGTAACGGACGCAGGGCCAGCACCACCAGCCTCGCTCAGTGCTGAGCCAACTCCCTCTGGCATGACGGCGAGCTCTTACTGCCTTTCCAACAGAGAGGGACTCAGGCTCAGCCATGCTCACCCACTTACCCACTCAAGTCCCGCCAGTGGCAGGGATGTGAAAAGGACTCAGAAAGGGTGTTTCTGGAGAGGTTAAGTCTGCCAGCCAGGAACCCCCACTTCAAGCATGTTTAAGGAACCAGCCTACATGGAACCCCAAATCCAGGGTAGTTACATACAAGAGAAGGCACCCAACTACCAGCCCAGGAGCAGCACCGACCCTGAGCGCCAGAATGATTACGTTGCGGATCTTGAGAGGAGACCATCTGGATTATCCACGCGGGCTCCAAATGCCGTCCCCGGAGTCCTTTGCAAAGAGGCAGGTGGAGGGAGATTTGAGACAGAGGAGAAGGCTGAGGCTGGGGTGATGCGGCCGCTAGCTCAGCAACACCTGCAGCCCAGGAGCTGAATGAGGCAGGAAGGATCCTCCCCTCGAGCCTCGGCTGGGGGCGCGGCCCCGCCCACACCTGGATTCTGACGTCTGGCCTCCAGAACCCGGAGAGGATAAGCGTCTGTGGCTAAGCCCCGAGTCTGCGGCCTGAGGGGGCTGAGACACTCACACAGCTGTCAGGGGAGCCCCACAGCCTGGGTTCAAGCTCAGCCCCACCGGGTCCACGCTGGATGACAAGGGCAGTCACTGTCTCCTTTTGCCTCTGTTTCCCCATCTACAGAAGGGGAATAAGAGTACTGCCCACCTCATGGGGTGACCGTGACAGATTAGGGTTACCCTGGAGCACACTTGTATTAAAAGTTATTCATTGTTCATCTGAAATGAAAATACCTCTGAGCTTCCTGGGTTTGTATTATATTTGCTACAATACAAAGGCGTGTATGTAATCAAAGGTGCATCCAGCGAGAGGAGGAAGCAGGGAGGGGCCCGCGGTGGCCTGGCGTTGGGGGTTAAGGATGAGATCCGATTTCAAAGCTGAGGACGGAGTCGTGATGATCAACATTCCAGCTGGGGACAAAACATTCTGGAGAGCAGAGGAGGTGCTTTGTCAAAGCGGCCTCATTAAGGGGGAGGGCGGGACTGGGCTGCCAGGTGCATGCCGGGCTTGGTGGGGACGTGAGCGGAAGCCAGGCCTGGGCAGGAGGGGGAGGCTATGGCTGAGCTATGCACAGAGTCAGGGGGGCTTACAGGAGACCATTCATTCCCGCAGCACGGCAGCGAGGCCCATGCCACACAGTCTGCAGGCAAGAAAGAGGCTGGGGCTGGGTGTGGGGTCTCCACAGGGACCTGGGGCCACAGCCCAGTGACAGCTGTCTGACCACTAGGTGGTCCCATGGGGGGCATAACCCATCTAGCTGCTGAGGCCCTGGCTGCTGCATTGGCATCTCTGAACCACTGACTCCAGATGACCAGTTTCTGCCATTACCCAGGCCTCCCGGAAGGATCCGTTGGTGTGATCTTAATGGTACCTTCAGATGATGGCACCAAGCCTGACCCCTGAGGACAGAGGTCAAGGAGACACAGGTCTGAACTTCAGCAACAGAGACACAACGCCCTCGGCATACCAGCTGCTTGGCCTCTGCCTCTACTTACTCATCTGTGAAGTGGGACAGTAATGAGATGGATGAGTCAAACGCGACTGAGACCGTTATAAACAGACTGTCCGGTGTCACGAGGGAGGAGGGGGTGGGGGGCACTGTGCCAGAGCCCTGGGTGGGGCGAGGCTGGGGAGCAGGTGCTGTGCATGGGACACTAAGATGTTAGCCTAAGAGGGGCCAAGAAGCGGCACAGGAGGGGCTTGCGGACAGGGGCTTGCCGGGGCAAAAGCCCTGGGGTCTGCTTGTTTTCAGGAAGTTTAAATGGTAAAAAATATAATTGTTTCAGGAAATATACATATTAAGTAAACAGGCAGAGCTGGAGGAAAGAAGCAATATTGTTGGGAAAGATTTGCTCTGAGTGAGCCCCCAGGAAGATGCCAGGAAATGGGGGTGGTCTGCTCCCAGACTGCTTAGCCCGGAGAGGACAGAATCTGGGGCGGCTTGGCCCTTTGCTCCTGGACGGCCCCTGTTCTTGGGGGTCTCCTTACCAGCCCCCCAGGAGGCCCTGTGATGCCCTCAGGTTCCCTGGGTGACACCGGCTTTCCCCGCCCCCAACTCCTTGCTGCTGTCTTGGTTCACCCCGTGGATGAAATCATGCATGAGCAAACACACAACTTGTGTTATGTTCCAGTGCTTCCCTCGTATGTCAACCGTGTCAGAGCAAATGTGTTTTCAAAACAAGGGTTGTGGCGGAACTGCCTCTACAACTACCGCCGTCAGGAAGCTAAGCTTGACACAATCCTGTCACCATCTACGGACCTGGAGCTGCATGTTTTATGGTCCCACGAGGCAGCCGCAAACAGCGGCTCCCGCCAGCATGATAGGACTGGTGAGCTCAGGGCTGTGAGGGTGGCCGTGCCCGACCCTGTGGGGACCTGGAAGTGGATGGGAAGGGCCTGCAGGAAGCAGGGGAGCCCCTGAAGGACGACCTTCTTGGGTCAGGGGGCTGGTTGATTTCAGAGGGAGACAAAATGGAGGCTGTGGGACCCTCGGGTTGGAGGTGTTTAGGGTCTGAGCAACATTTTTACTTAAAGGGTAAGTGGAAAAGAGCTAGCTAGCCAACCCGAGACACGGGGCCCTCCCTCATCCCAAACCCTCAGTGGGAGGTTTTTGATCCAGGACTGACTGTAGAGGGGGTAAGGCTCGCTCACTCCACCCCATAGGTTGTGCTCCCAAAACAGACACCCCAAAGATGAGCCAGGACACCAGGAACAGCCGCAAAATGAACCTGGCCTGTTAGCCAGTGGTCTCAAGAAATCAGACACAAACATAGCAAAATGAGGCGGCGGGGGCAAAAAGCCCATCTGGCCTTTTGGTTTCGGTTTCACGGGGATGGGGAATCTGCTGCCTACAGACACCGATGGCCACTAGTTCACAGGGTCCTCAGAGGGCGACAGAGCTCTTCCTGACCACACGCCTCTCGTGTAGACCCTCGCCCACGACAGAGTGGTGGCCAGCCCTGACACAGGGCAGTATGGTGAGTGAGCTCTTGGGCCAGGTCTGTGAGCTTCTCTGCCAGTGGCAGACAGGGGAAGCCCATGGGACATCCCAGCATGGTTTTATTTATTTATTTTTTTTTTAAGATTAATTTTACTGGTTTTTTGTTGTTTTTTTTTTGAGAGAGACAGAGAGAAGGGGGAGGGCCCAGAGCAGTCTCCACAGTTGTACATCATCAGTTTTCGACATGGTTTGATTCCACACAGGTGGGCGGGGGCCGCACAGGGCGGGAGCTGGGTTGGGGACCTCCTGCATGGGAAGCACACCCCAGTTCAGCACATGGGTCCGCATGGGGCAGGGCCAGGATTCGATCCTTGGTCCTTAGGGCTGCAAAGTGAGAGCTCAGCCCACTGAGCCATCTGGCTTCCTCCCAGTATGGTTTTAAATACACATAAAATGAAACACGTGGCTCTATGAAGGAAAGCGGTGATTGTGAAATGTCATTTATGAATCGCCTTTGTGAGGCAGGTGCACATCATGTCAGGCTTCTTGATGAACATGTGACAAGCTGCAGCTGTCGGCCTAACACGTATTACCATTTAGGAGGGGTGCTGGGTCAAATCACCCTCATGATCTAAAACCACCTTCTGAGGCTTGTGCTGCAGAAAGTCACAGGCCCCGTTATGGCCACTGGGGTCAGCATTCATGATTGGGGGCAACGCTAACTTTCATCCAGAACGAGCTTATTCAACCTGCGGCCCATGGGCTGCATGCGGCCCAACACAAATGTGTAAACTTCCTTAAAACATGAGATTGTTTTGCGATATTTTTAAGCTTATCAGCTATCGCTAGTGTTAGTGTATTTTCTGTGTGGCCCAAGAGAACTCTTCTTCCAATGTGGCCCACGGAAGTCACAAGGTTGGACACCCCTGCCCTAGAAACGAGTGCAAGTGCAGGTGTGATCACTCCCCATCCAAGCCTGTCGGGAACCCTGGGTGTCACCCAGTGAGTGGAGGATGGGACGGAAGCCCGCCCCACCTCTGGGAGTCATGGGAAGGCCTCTGTCTTCACAGCAGGGTGAGATGGCCCAGAAGGGGGAGGGCGGGCCAGCTTGTGCCTCCCCATGACTTCTCCCCACCCTTAAGCTTGTTCACAGACCAGGAGGGGACAGAGAGTGGCAACTCTGAGAAGGGGCACCCTTCTTACCAGCCTGGGGAGGAACCCAGAAGGCCCCCAGAGAAGTGGTGCCTGGGCCTCCGGTAAAGGACAGTGGGCAGGGGGCACTGAGGACAGAGTCACAGAGCCTGAGAGCACAGGTGCAGGGAGAGCATGCCCGGAAGCTATGCTCCCACATGTAGCTGCCGCCACGGCTCTGGGACCCCTCCTCTTGGTGGTGCGAAGCTCTGAAGGGTCTAAGCTGGGAAGGAAACAGTGAGAGCTGCCCCTTGGGAGGGGCTGCTGCCTGCCCGAGCAGGCAAGATGGTGAAGGGACCCACGGGAGAAAGGGGGGACCCGAGGGCCACCCCAGAGGCAGAGTCTCATGGAACCAGCAGGGCTTGACCAGGATCAGCTGAGGCCAAAGGAGGCAGGGGGTCAGGATGTGTCCGGGTTTCTGTCCTGCCCAGTTGGGTGATGGTGGTGTCTTTTCCTGAGATGGGAAAGTTAGATTTTACAGAAGGTGGTGAAGATGCTATAGGCGCACACCCACTTAGGAAGACCATCAAAAAACAGAAAATAGCAAGTGTTGGCGAGGATGTGGAGAAATCAGAACCGTCATGCACTGTTGGTGAGAATGCAAAATGATGCAGTTACCACGGAAAACGGTCTGGAGGTTCCTCAAGAAATTAAACACGAACTACCCTGTGACCTGGCAAGTCCACCTCTGGGTACACACTGTAGAGAAGTGAAAGCAGGGTCTCAAAGAGACAGGTGCACAACCACGTTAGGAGCAGCATTATTCATAGTAACTGAAACATGGAAGCAACCCACGTGTACATCAGCTGACAAATGGACAAGGTCTATCCATGCGATGGAGTAAGACTGAGCTTTAAGGAAGGGAATCCTGACATGAGCTACAACATGGATGAGCCCGGAGGACACACTGCTCAGTGAAGTCAGCCAGTCACAGAGGACAAACACTGTCTGATTCCACGTCTACGAGGGCGCTAGAGGAGTCGAATTCATAGGGACAGAAAGCAGTACAGTGGTTGCTAAGGGCTGGGGGAGGGGGAGGAGGACTTAGTGTTTAATGGGGACAGTTTCAGTTTGGGAAGATGGAAACATGTTGAAGATGGATGATGGTGATGGCTGCACAACATTATAAATGTACTTAACTATCACTGAACTGCACCCTTAACATGGTTAAGGTGATAACATTTATATTACGTATTTTACCACAATTGTAAAACTTTGAGAACAAAAGCAGCAGAGGCAGCAAGGGCCAGAGAGAGGGTGAATGTGCTCTGGAGAGGTCAACTCAGCAGCCACAGCACCTGTGTCTGCCTCCAAGCAAGTCCCTCCCCAGGGGCAGCTGAGGGACAAACACATGCGCCTCTCGGAGAACCCCACCCTTCCATGTGCCTGTGACAGGCGTTGTTAAGCAGTCAAGGCCATTCCCCTGACCCAGACTTGGCCTCAGAATCCTGCTCAACCCTGAGCCCTAGGCAGACAAGCCACCAGACATGGCGGCGGCTGCTCCCTGCAGCTGCTCCGCAGCTGGTCAGTCAGCACCAGGCCCCAGACGCAGGGCGGGCTCTCGGGCCTTGGCGGCGACACCCCAGCTCAGCACCTCGGCCAGCGCCCGTGAGAACCCACGACTGAGGCTGCGGCAGCTGGGGCCCTGTGGAGATGGCTCCCTGTTGAGACACTTCATGTAATTACCCCGCCAGGCACCAGCCAGTCACGCCGCCTGCTGGGTAAATAACTATTAACAAGGGGGAGCTGCAGTCTGACAGGGAGGGAACCGTGGCTGTCCCCACAGACGCCAATGCTCCAGCCCCCGCGGCAAGCCAGACCGAACGCCACCCGCCCACGACTGTGGTGAGGGTCCGGGTCCTCATGCAGCCCGGACGCCAGGCCTAGAGAAGGAAGACGGTCAGGAAAAGCGGTGGGCGCGGCCAGTCCTTCCTACGGTAGCACGGTCCCCTGGGTCTGTGTCAGAACGCTCAGGTGGAGAGAGAGGGGCGGGGGCAGAGGGGGAGACAGAGACACACACACACAGAAAGAGGGACAGACAGGGACAGAGACAAAGGGACTCTTTGCCCTAACGCTCCCGAGCTTTTTCCCAGCAGGCAGAGAGTACAGAATTCTCCACCGGTGTTTGGGGCTCAAATCCTGCCTTGGCTCTTACAGTGGCTGTGACCTCAGAAAGCACCTTTCACTTCCAGTTCTTTCGTATAAAAACGCCAGTGCTATAGGCTGAGGGCCCCACCCTTATGACCTCACTTACCCTCAAAACCCTATAACCCCCATCTCCAAACACAGCCACAGCTGGGGGTTAGGACTTCACGTATGAATCGGGGGTGGGGTGGGGGGTAACACTCTTCCGTCCACCGCACGTGGTGTATTAGGACGGAGGCCAGACTGAGCCGACCCCAAGGCACAGCGGTCTCAGGTCTAATACGTGCTGCAACCTGGGCGAACGCTGAGAACATGACGCTGAGGGAACGCAGCCGACACAGACAGACCAAGACTGTGCGGCTCCATTCGTACGAAATGCGCAGAAGAGGCAAATCCTCAGAGACGGGAAGTAGAGTTCCTCAGGGGTGGGAGTGACTCCTCAACGGATCTGTTGGGGGCGTGATATTGAGGCTCCACTATTGTGCAGGGAACCCCACTTTCGTGACCCTGACTCAGGACCGAGGCTGTGGTACGGGGTCACAGCAGGGGGGTGGGCTGGATGGCAGCAGCTGAGAGTCCAGCGTGTGCACTTGGTGGCAGGTGCCGGTGCATTCCCCCCCCCCCCCCACACACACACACTGAATGCAGCTCCTTCTTGGAGGCCGGTGGCCAGAAGTGTGGGCCTGGGTCAGCTACACCGTTCTCCACACGGAGCCGGGACGCTGGCTGGCGCTGAGCATGCGGGCCGGTGAATATTTTGAAAGGCGCCCCTGGGACTAGTGATGATTGTTTAAGGACAACAGGAAATGGAAGTTAAGAGAGAAATGATTCCTGTGGTGTGGATAGGAAGGAGGCTCAGGGAGCAGCAGCTTGGCTGGAGGGGCTGGAGTGGCTGAGTCCGGTGGTCGAGTTGTGAGACGGTTTTTTGGAAGCTCAGTGCTCTGCAGTGGGTGGCAGGGGGCGCTGAGAAAGCAGGGCAGGAGCAAGGGGTCCTCACCACCTGCCACGCAGGGGCTAGCAAGAGCATCCAGAAGAAAGCAGAGCAGGGCCCTGAGAAGGCTGGAGTCAGTCCCCAAGTCCTTTCTAGCCCCACAGCGCCCCCCTCTGGGCCCTTGCCAACAAAGAGGGGCTCATCTGAGGGTCCATGTTTCCCCAGGGGTCGGGGTAGGGGTTTCCCTTGTCGGGAAGCTGCCCTGCCCCTCCAGGAACCGGTGCACACGTGTGGCCACCCGTGACCTGGGTGGTCACAGTTCCCGATAGGAGAGAGCGGAGCCGCCATGAGAACTCGGGATCAGCACCTGTGCCCGTGAGACGGGACTTGAAGCCTGGCTAGAGAACCCCTTCCTGGTCACTGTGCTGCTGGTTAACGAGGCTGTTGCTGGAGTTCCCCGGATCCCAAGGTGAAAGTACCAATTCCGGTTGTTGCAATTCCGGGGGGCTCACTGGTGTTAGGCACACACTGAGCTTTCCGCAGGCACGCTCCCAGTCCACCCCAGCTGCCCCCGGAATGGCCTCTGTCATCACACCGGATGTACAGGTGAGGAATCCCAGGCGCAGGGCAGTGAAGGCTGGTCTGACCCTGCAGTCCATACCACTGACTCCTCAGACGTGACCATCCATATTAGAAAGATGTCCTTCTCCCCCTCCTCGCTCCTGTCCCTGCTGGGCATGAGTTCAGAGAGCTCAGTCCCAGCAAATAAGTAAAAAGTCCTGTGCCACATGACAGATGTTAACACAGAGGGAAGGAAGAAAGTTCTACGGCATCACAAAAAGGGAGAAGCTGACTCCTTAGAATTGGGGATGAGCCCAGAGGGGTGGGTTTGAACTGGGTCTTGAAGGATGCATAGGAGCTCACTGGACTGAGCTGAAGGAAGGCATTCCGAGCAGAGAGAACAGTGTGTGCACAGAGGAAGGCTACCCAGAGGATGATGGGGCGGCTGCACAGGACTGCGGCCGTGGCTGGTGGGGTACCAGGGCAGAAGACGAGGAGGCTGGTCGTCTGACTGGGAATTTGGACTTTATCCCAGAGGTTTTGAAGCGCTGCCACAGAGAGCTCAGATCTGCCAGTCTGTCCATTGCAGACAGGACCCGACCCAGGCACTGAGGACAGGCAGCTGTGAGCTCTCCCAGAGGAGGGTGTGTTCCGGGGGAGCGCCCCAATTTCTGTTCTCTCTTCTCTGTACTGGTGCAGACCTTCCAGGGAGCTGGGATCCAGACCCTTGAGACCTGCCACCATGGTTGGTTCCATGCCAAGTAGTGTCCTGGCGGGTCATTCCAGACCTCCGGGGGCGTCAGGAGGCCAGTCTGACCACCAAGCTTGGGAGTTACAAATGATGGCTTGGTGGGGTTGGCCCTGGACAGCCAGATCCCCTCTCTGCTCCCACAAACCCCTTCTTCCCAGAGTGCTACCAGATAAGCCCTCCCCTTTGAGAAGAGTAGGAACCCTAGACCTTACCCCAGAGCCTCCTCAGGGTCTGATACCAGCGGTCACAGCCTCAAGGTCCAAGGAGGGGACAAGGTGTCAACTCAAGGGGGTTGAAGTTCCTGGCCCTCCCGGAGGGCTTCCTGGGTCCCCACTTGTGCTGTGAGGATAAGAGAGGAGAACAGGCTACGTGGCCCCTGCTGAGGGATCCCACCCTGGACCCACACTTCCACTCTAAGCTGTCAGCCCTGCAAGTCTCAACACCCACTGGGGACCCAGTGTTGTCCCGGTCACAAGGGAAATTAAGAGGCTTGGGAAAGTAACAGGCATTAAGCTATGGGACCAAAATTCAAGCATCTAAATATCCATAAATATATACTTTTAGTCTTTTTTCTTTTTGCAAAGATAGGCTCAAATTCCATATCTGATTTAAAGCCTGTAATTTTTACTTTAGTCTTATATCAAGAACACCTTAGAAGGCAGCTCAACTCTGGAAAAGTACATTATGTCTAACTGATCTGTGTCCCATAGGAATGCTCGAAAGCGCCCGTGAATAAAGGAGTGATTATGCGATTGTAGGCGCAGCGTAACCTACTCCTTCTAGGCGGGCATGCGCTCTTATAGGAACAGCAAAAACATACCCTTGACAGGAGATCCCAACATAGCAAGAGTGGCTCTTGGGTGTAGGGACCTGCAGGCTGCATTTTTACCAGACTCTTTAATAAGAAGAGGAAGAAACAGTAACCCCGAGAGCAGGCTGAGGGAGAGACAAAAGGGGCCCAAAGCCAGAGAGAAGAATGGGGAAAGGCCCCTCCCGCCAGCTGGGGGCTGGAGGAGGCTGATTCCAGAGTCCCAGTGCACAGGGGCCCACCACTAGCATGCCTCACCCCCGGGACACCTCTCTGAGTCACAGCCCCACACACACAGCAGGTGCACCCAGTACAGTCAATCTTCCTGCTTTGCTGACCTGCCTGGCCGGTTTGGCCTAGTGCCCATCCAAACAGCTCAGAGGGGCCAGGAGCCACGCTTGTGCAGCAGGGGGAGGGGACCCTCACTGTCTGGTGCTCTGGGGACCAGCCAGCAGCCTGGAGAGAGGCCAGCGGCCTCTGTGAGGGCTGGGTGTGGCACTAGGAGCAGGGAGGATGCACTTGAGCTTCAGCTGTCAGTGCCTCAGCCTGGCTAGGCTAATGACTGTAACAAAGAGACCCAGGAACAGGTAATGGCTCAGATGCCACAGGCATTTATTTCTTATTGGTGTGAAGTCAAACCCAGGTGTACCTGAAACAGTGGCCAGGCAATGACCATGACTGACCAAGGACCTCACAAAGGGGCCTCTACGTGCCTGCTGCCATCGGAGTTGCTCAGTACATCTGGGAGGTGTTCTTGCAGAAACACACATACACACACAGTCAGGATCTGATCAAGCCTCTTGGTCTAACCTCCAGTTTCAGGAAACCCAGTGGGACAGGGGAACATATTAAATCAACCTCCAGCGCACTCAGAAAAGACAGACTGGGCAGTTCTACAGGACTAACAACCTGGTTTCCTCAAACAAACAGTAAAAAAAAAAAAAAAAAAGGCGGAGGATGGCAGGATGGCTCAGCGGTGGAGCACTTGCCTTGCAACCGCGAGGTCTGGAGATGGAATCCCGGGCCATGCAAATCCCTGGCCACGCTGAACTGTGGTGCAACTGGTAACCGCTGGGATGGCTCAGTAGTGAAGATCCTTGCCTCCTATGCGCAGTTCAGTTCCCACCCCGCGCAGCCCCACACCCACCTGTGTGGAATGAAACCCCGTCACAACTAATGATGTACAACTATGGAGACTGCTCTGGGCCCTCCCTCCTTCTCTCTCTCTCTCTTTCACTGTCTCTCTCACTTTCTCTCAAACAATAAAATAAATCTTAAAAAAAAAAAAAAAAAAAAGGCAGGGAGGGAGCCTAGAGCTTCAAAGAGACATGGAACTTATTTTAATCCTGATTTAAACTAATAATTAAAAAATGAAGCAGCCAGCAGAATGCAAAACCTGGCTGGATTTTTAATGATATTAGGTATTGGTGTTTATTTATTTTTCTTAGGTGGGAAAATACTGATGCTATGGTTTTATTTTTTAACTATTTTTATCTGTAGAGATGAAATGGCATGACTCCTGAAATGTCCTTCAAAAATGAGCTTGGGGAGAGGGGTGGGTCAGGTTCGGGAAAACAAGATGAGTCATGGGTTCCTCACGGGTCAAGCCGGGTGAGTGGCCTGTGGTGCTCATTAGACTCTTCTACCCACTGCTGTATATGCTTGAAATTTTCCATAATAAGGTAAAAATAAAGTTAAAAGCCAAGTAAATGGCACACCCATGTTCATAGCAGCATTATGTGCAATAGCCAACCGAGTGTCCATTGATGGATGAATGGATAAACAAACTGCAGGCTATCCAGACAATGGAATGTTATTTGCCGCCTTAAAAAGGAAGAAAATTTTGAAACATGCTACTACATGGATGGACCTGGAGGGCATTAAGCTAAGTGAGATAAGCCATTCACAAAAAGACAAATACGATATGCTTCCACGCATAGGAGCTCCCCGGAACAGTCAGATCCATAGAGGCAGAAAGTAAAACGGCAGCTGCTGGGAGCTGGAGGATGCAGAGTTAGTATTCAATGGAGACAGAGTTTCCATTTGGGAAGATGGAAAAGTTCTAGAGATGGATGGTGGTGATGGTTGCACAACGTTTTGAATGTGTTTAATGCAACTGAACGGAACACTTTAACATAATTAAGATGGTAAGGTTTATGTTATGTGTACTCTACCACAACTGAAAACAGTGTTACTCATTGGCAGTGGCTCGGTTCCAGGTGGGGACTCAGGACCCAGGTGCCTTTGATCTTCAACACTGACTCCCAAGGCCGCCATGTGTGTCTGACGAAACCGAGGACCCAGAGGGGAGGGTCATTTTACTCTCACCCAGCACATGGCCACCCCACCCAACTGCAGAGAGGCTGGGAGACTCCACCCAGCTGTGTGCCAGGGAGGAGGGGCCGGGTTGGTGAGCTAAGAGCCCAGCCCTGCACAGTCACGCCGGGGAGGGAACGCAGGCAGCCTCGTTTTGTTTCAAGTTTCCTTGATGCGCCAGGAACATTCCTACTCAAGGCTGTTTTCAGATCAGAGAGAAAGTGATGAACCTGCCCAAGTCAAAAGGCTGTGAAGGTCTGCCACTTCCCTACACTATGAGATGTGGAGCTGAGAGCACAATGCAACAGTAACAAAGGAATCACCACGCCCACAGGCCCTGTTTGATGCTACATTGTGTCCTGGGGCCACTGCAACAAACAGGCATCAAACAGGTGGGTTAGAACAACGGGACTTTCATTGCTCATAGTCCCGAAGGCCAGACGTCTGAAATCAAGGTGTGGGCAGGGCCACATTCCCTGTGGAGGCTCCAGGGGAGGGTCCTTCCCGCCTCTTCCAGCTCCTGGGGGCTCCAGGGCCCCTTGGCTGTGGCTGCATCACTCCCCTCTGCCTCTCTGTGTGTCTGAGTCCTTACATGGTCTTCTTATAAGGATACCTGTCACTGGATTGGGTCCACCTTACGCCAGTATGACCTCATCTTAACAAACTACATCTGCAAAAGGCCCTATTTCCAGATAAGGTCACATCTGAGGCTTTGGGTGAATGTGAATATTGGGGGCCAGCCCTGCCAGCCCTCACCCCACCCATGATAGGTACTGTGCTCTCACCACCCCCAAGGGGGGCGGGTATTCTTATCCATTTATGGTGGGAGGGGGTGCTGAGGTTTGAGTAGCAGAGCTGGGACCCTTAACACCTACACTGACCCCCTTGCCTCCCGAGGGGCCCAGGGCTGGGGGCAGGAGCTCAGAGGAAAAGCTGGGTGGGACCCAGAGAGGAGAAGATGAGACGGGAGAGCAACTGACGGCCTCTTGACTCCATGACACTCTTATGATGTCCTGAGTGGCATCCTACGGTTCAGAAAGGGGTCAGAGTCCTGAGCTTCAGTCGCTCCTTCCTGAGGGACCCAAGTTGGGCAGGTCTCTGCCACCACTCCTGTAGATGAGCTCACCAGACCCTCAGGGGGGAAGGAAATGAGTCTCCTTGGTAACAACTGCAGGAGGCCAACCCCACTGCTCCCCAGGGATGCCCAGGGCTCAGAGTCAGGGAGTCAATGAAGAGCAAACGCAGCTGACAGCGGAGAGGGTGCAACTGTTTATTCAAAACCCAAACCGCAGACAGTTCTCTGAAGAAGGTGCACGTGGCCCACAAGCACAGGAGAAGATGGTTGACATCATCGGCCCCCAGGGGAATGAAAATCAAAACCACGAGCTCCCGCATCCCCCCTACAAGCTCGGCGAATCAAGTCAGGGAAGAACAAGGGTTGGCGAGAATGGGGAGCAGCTGGGACCCACCTGTGCTGCTCACAGGATCGTAACCCAGGGCAGCCACTGTGCAAAACGGTGTGGTGGTGTCTCCAAAAGTGGAACCTAGAATTGCCATACAGCCCAGCAATCCCACTCCTAGGTGTACTATGCCCAAGAGCACTGAAAACATGTCCCCACAAGAATGTGTACACAGGTGTGCACAGCAGCAGTGTTCATATTAATAATAGGCAAAAGTGGAAATGACCAAATATCCACCATGGATGAATAGGTAAACAAAATGTGGTCCATCCACACACTGGAATATTACTCAGCCATAAAAAAGGAAGGAACATCTCACACATGCTACAACCTGGATGAACCTTGAAAACATTATGCTGGTGAGAGAAGTCAGTCACAAAAATACACCTATCGGTAAATTTATATAGAATGTAGACTTGATATTGCAGAGAACTGGGAGAAGCTGATGAGGAGTGACAGCTAATGGGCAACAGGTCTCTTTTGGGGGTGATGAAATGTTCTGGGTGGTTGTAGAACTCTGAAGATACTAGAAAGCACTGAATTGTATACTTTCAAAGGTAGATTTTTATGGGATGTGAACATATCTCAATAAGCAGAAAGTGACTGAGGCACTTCTGTTTTTCTTAGACATGAATAAATGAATCTCTTCATTGCTCCCTCCTGAAGTTTGGACAGAGTTCATTTGCCCAGGGTCCCCCATTAGGGGCCATCCCTCCCCCACTCCATGTCCCAGTAGGATGTTAGTCAGCAAGTCTGCCCTCCGACTCCACTCCACATTTGAGGCAGACATATGACCCAGCCTGGCCAATCAGAAAAGCCCATTCCTCGTGGGCCGTGAGTGGGCAGGTGACTCCAGTAGAGCCAGGCGACCTTTTCTAGACCATGGCTGTCCAGGTGCTGGGAGACAATGGTCTCCCTTTCCCTCCAGGATCGAAAACTATCAGGGTTCCATGAACTCTTGTCTTTCCTACCGCACATGCAGAGAACCTGCTGGAGAATGAAATCAACACAGACAGGAAAACAGAATCAAGAGGGGAAGAAAAATACAGAGCCCCGACGATCTGAACCCCGGATCCAGCCATGCCTGAAGTCAGCCCGAGAATGAGAACCAATATGGTGCCTTTTTTCTTGAGCTGATTTGAGTTGTGATTCTGTTCCTTGCAACTGAGTCCCAATTAATACAGTCAATCATATTCTACACAGGCATCAGTTTGGAGAAAACCTCGAAATTACTCTTCACGATCACCTGAAGTATACTATACTCCAAATCCTACATTTAACGCTCTGGATAGGCAAAATACATAGATCTTTAAACAATGGAAACTATGCTCAGCAAGATGCCTTTGCAGCGAGACGTCCGGTTTCTCTCTTGTTCCTTTCTTCCTTGCCTCTCTTTCTCCCTCCTGCCGCCAAGCTGATAGGGCTGAACCCATGGCTTTAATGTCCCAATGGCCTGACTTCTCTGGACACTAGACGGCTGGGAGAGCGAGCCCTGGGGTGGGCAGAACCCATTAACGGGTCTTTGGAGGCCCAGGACAGAGTCTGGGGTGGCGGTGGTGGGAGAGGGCTGACAACAGACATCACACTGGAGGAGTAGCTGGGGCGTTTGAGCATAGTGACATCTGTAAGCAGTGGCAGGTCCCTTCAGTCACTGAGATAACTGCCCCCACCCCACTTCCATCTCAAGAAATCATCTGTAGAGTCCAACACACACACACACACACGCACGCACGCTCACACGCATGCACACACACCTTGTGTGGGTAGGTCGTTTTTCATGGAGAACTGTCATGGCCAGCAAAAATTCAGGACAGCGAGAGCAGTGTCCACAAGCTGGGGCAAGGGGGGCAAGGGGCACGATCACGTGAGTAAGAACAGGACAAACGGGGGAAGCAGAGGGAGAGGGGCTGGAGCTAACTCTGGGTTGTCCAGGTGAGTAGTACGTTCGGATCCAAGCTCTCTGGAGGGCGGGCTTGCTTCCAGAGACGGGCTGTGATGTACAGAGGAGTTGCCATAAAGAAGCAAAAAGGAAAGGCATTCACAACCCTGGGGACAGCCTGGCTGTGGCCACGTGTGCAGTGCACTGGGTTGACTGGTGACCCCAAATTCACATCCGCCAGGAGCTTCAGACTGTTTGGAACCCCTTTGGAACAGGGTCTTTGCAGATGTAATTAAGGTAAGGTCATACTAGGTTTGGGTGGGTCCCAAATCCAATGATGTGCTCTTATGAGAAGAGAGGACACAGAGACACACACAGCGGATGAGGCCAGGTGACAACAGAGGCAGCGACTGGAGTGATATGGCCACAGCCAAGGGACACCTGGAGCCACCAGGAGATGGAAGCGGAAGGAAGGACCCTCCCTAGAGCCTCTGGAGTGAGTGGCCCCGCTAACACCTTAATTTTGGACCTCTGGCCTCCAGGGCTACGCGAAAATAGATTTTTGTTGTTCTGGGCCCTTTATTACGGCAGCCTCAGATCACTCACATAGAGACGATTGGGAGTGTCTCAAAAAGGACCAATGGTCCAGTGTGGCTGGAGCCCATGATGTGAGAAGAGGAGCATAGTGAAAATATTATTTTTCCCCTTGAAGGACTACCCACTGAAAGCTGTATCAGTCAGCTAGTTCCACAACAATGCTGTGTCACAATCCCTGCCCCCCCCCCAAATTAGGTGGCTTAAAATAATTATTCTTGCTCCTGTATCCGAGTCATCCCAAGGGACGAGGCAGGGGCTAGGGGGTGTGGGCGGTTCCCAGGACATGTTGTCATGACATTGGCAGAAGTACAAGAGGGCACGAGCTATAAAGCCTCCCAGGGCCTCAGCTGGGGACTGACACGCCAGCACAGGGCAAAGGGCACGGGCCCAGCAGCGGGGACCGGACTTGGGAACAAATGTGAGATCTACCACAGTGCCCACCGATTCTGACCGGACTAAAAGAAACTCACATAAAAGTAAACTGCTCAGCTCTGACCCGCGTCTGGTATGGCTGTCCCAGGCACTGACTGCAACGTTTTGCTCAGGTGGGAACACGCAGGCATGGTGACTGCTGAAGAGCTGAGGGTAGGGGGGTTTTCTCCACGCCTCTCCACTCCTCCCACCCTGCTCTAATGTGCCCTGGGAAGGATGACCAGGTATCCTCTGTCCTTAGGATATTCACAAGGACCCCACCGGGCACACACTATCTTCAACCCATTCCAGAGAGTTGAAAACGAAGGCCCAAGGGGTTATGCACCTTGCCTGAGGCCAGAGAGCTAAGGACAGTGGAACGGATGACCACTTCTCTCAAGGGTAGAGAAGAAACCAGCTCCAGCCGCAACAGGAGGGTTTGGAGTTAAGTTTTTCTTAAAATTCCTGCAGTCACCACATCTAGGGACAGATCACCAAGCCAGTGTTGGAGTCCCTTGTTCTAGGGCTTTGTCAAACACAACCGCCTCACCTGGGAGGAGGGGAGGTCAGAAGAAGAGGGGGTAAAGGTTCCGCAGCCCCCGGCCCAGGGCTCTCCTGGTTGCAGCCCGCACGGGGCTGGCTCTCTGTCTCCCCACATCACCCAAGGTGCCTTCCAAGTGCCAGGTGGGAAAGCTGCCTGTGGGTGAGTCAGCGGCTCTGTGTGTTCTGTCTGACAAGTGGCACAGAGTGAAGTAGGCGACGATCCTAATCGTATCTGACAGCCAGCATCCCCTGAACCCGTTCCAGGACGAGACACGGTGGGGCAAGAACCAGAGGTGGAGGAGGGGGCAGGAGCTGGCTACCCAAGTCCCAAGCCCCTGCCACCTGCCCACCCCAGGAAGCACCATAGAGATGCTAGACCTAGGATCAAGGTCAAGTGTCCCTGCATCTCTGGGAGGGAACCTGAGGTTTGTGGGCACACAGGGTCCCAGGGCAGCAGCTTCTCTCCCCCTCAGCAAGCCCTATACCTGGTCATTTCCCAGGACCATTCACCTGCACCCTCGTCTCTCCTCTATTTTTGTTTTCGTATTTTTTTATGTCAGGAGGGCAGAGCTGGAACAGATGGCTAGTGCCCATGTGGCATGTGGCTGGCCCTCCCCCAGAGGCAGGAAGCCGCACGTACCCTGCAGAGGGCCCAGCTCCACAGGCCACCTGGTGGGCACAGCAAGCGGATGGGCAAGCCCATTCTGGAGGGCCACACCAGGGGAATACCAGGGTGACAGGCCCTGCCCTCAGCCAGAACAGGGGGTACATGTGTTTCCTAGGGAGCTGTGACCAATTCCTACATGCTCAGCAGCTTCCAACCACACATGCTGATCATCTTACAGCTCTGGAGGGCAGAAGTCCTAAAGAAGCCTACTGGGGCTGAAGGCAAGGCATTAGCAGGGCTGGATCCTTCTGGAAGCTCCAGGGAGGATCCTCTTCTTGACCTTTCCCAGCAAATAGAGGCCACCTGCATTCTTAGCTTATGGCCATATCACCCCAGCCTTTGCTTCCAGCATCCCGGCTCTTTCTCTGACTCTGACCCTCTGGTCCCCCTCTAACAAGGACCCCTGTGCTCACACTGACATGCCCACCCCACAGATCATCCTTCGTAACCCTCTCATCTCCAGATCCTTCATTTTGTTTTTAGATTTATTTTATTATTGTTTTTGAGAGAGACAGAGAGAAGGGGGAGGACCCAGAGCAGTCTCCATAGTTGTACATCATCAGTTTTTGATGTGGTTTCATTCCACACAGGTGGGCGGGGGCCACACAGGGCGGAAACTGGCCTGGGGGCCTCCCACATGGGAGGCATATCCCCTCGAGCCATGGGTCGAACCAGTGTGAGGGGGTGGCACTGAGAATCGAACTAGGGGCCTTCAGCTTGGGAAGCACACCCCAGTTCAGCATATGGGTCTGCACGGGCCGGGGCCAGGATTTGATCCTTGGTCGCCAGGGCTGCAAAGGAAGCACTTAACTCACTGAGCCATCCCGGCTGCCCCTCCAGATCCTTAATTTAATCTAGGGTGACCAGACATCCCGCTTTTGGTGGGACAGTCCCGATTTTTAACAATTTGTCCCGCATCCCGCGGCGTTTTAAAAAAGTCCCGATTTTTGGAAAGAATGCACAACAAGCTAGGGAATGGCGGGAGATAGACCAAATTTTTCATCAAGAACCCCCTCCCCCCCGGTCAATGGTGTCCCGCTTTACCAATGTTAAAATCTGGTCACCTTAAAATCATTCCTGGAAGTCCCTTTTACCACGGAAGGTCACATAGCCACAAGCTCCAGGGATGAGGACATGGACCTCTCTGGGGGTCACTATCAACCTGCCTCAGGGAGAAACCCCTGAGTGACACAGCAGCCAGTCACGGCCACCCCACCACCTCCTGCAGTCTGCCCTCGCAGCGAGGGAAAGTGTGCAGCCTTTGTGCCAGGCAGTGTGGCAGCATCTCCCATGAAGTTCGCACCCAGCTGCCAGCCAGCGCTGGGAGTGCAGACATACCCATGCCAGGAGCTTAGGTGGGTGAACAAGGACAGTCCCTGCTGCCTTGTTTGTAAGATTGAAGGACTGGATGCATCAGTAGAGGAAGGGCTGGGTGCACGGTGTCATGGAACACTATGTAGCCATTAGAAAACACACAGGTCTGGATATGCCAACACCGTAACATGTCCTGGGTATAAGCAAGGAGAAAAAAAACAAAACAAAAAACAAGCTACAAGACAACACGGACAGTACAATTCTGTGATTGCTACCCAAAGTCATGTAGGTGTGACACACCTATCTGCATAAGCACTGGGAAAAAAGTCTGAAAAAATGAATTCCCTGTAAGATGAGCAGGTTCAGGTGGGATGCAGTTACTTTATACCAATCTGTTTTAATGTTTTCACAAGGATATAGTATCATGTTAATATATATTTTCTAAACCAAAACTGCCACACCCTCCTCCAATTTCAGATCCTCAGAGGTTGTTTCCTTGAAGAAGCCAAGATGCCCCAGTCTGAGAGCTGCAGGCAATCGGCTGGCAGGCTGGGGCCCCCGCGGGGCTCAGCACACACCTCCCCAGCGCCCCAGCTCCCGGCCTGGCCCGGCAGCAGAACCACTGCGGAGAGCTGACAGCAACCAGGCAGGGCGCCGCCAGCTCAGGGCCAGGCATACAGCAGGCGCTCAAAAAGCCTACGGAAGCCCCTCCCTGAGCAGAGCACACCGGAGGCTTGCACACCCACTGCTTCCCACCGCAGCGGCAACACTGTATTGGAGAGCATTGCAAGGGGCCAGCCACCCTCCCCCTCATTTATGATGGGGGGACGTAAATACGGTCCAGGTCTGAAGGAGCCAAGAGATGAAGCAGGGCAGGAGGCAGTGGCCCAGGTGTGGGGTCTCACGCTGACGGGGACACTGCCTGGCTGTGAGAGCTGGACACTGCCCTCTAATAGACGGGGCCCACTGCAAAGTGTGGTGTGAGGATCCCACAGGCAGCGATCAACTAGCCATGTCTGCTGTGGATGCAGGAAGGAGGAATGGTTGCCAACGTGCCCAGAATTTGTCATCTCTCATCTAAATACCTATCAAGGTCCCTCCTGGCTCCACCCACCTGAGATTCTGCTCACTCAGCTAAGCATCACAAGGCAGGGCATCAGCTGACAGCCGGCACGTGGGTGGGGCTGTCACCATAGCCCTGTCAGCTGCCATGACAACCCAGCTGGCTTCAACACACAGGGGCAGGTGCCCTCATCTACCTGGCCACCTCTGGGAAGGTTCCTGCCCGCACCAGGACAGACGAATGCCCTCTGTGCCCCAGGACCTCCCCGTCCTACCTAGTCCCTGCTCCTACCCCACAGCCATGTCTGTCCAAGGCTGCTCAGGGGAGAACAAGAGACCCTGGAAAAGCAGAGCCAGCCCTGCCCACCTCCTCCTCATCCTCAAGCAAAGCAGTCACTCTTAGGAAGCAGAGATGGCCCCAACCTCCAGGCTGCGGGGTAAAGGCCAAGGGAAGCCAGGCCACGAGTGGGGGGTGCGGGCACGGAGCATTTGGGCCACCATCCTGCCCAGCATGTTCTAGATATCCATTCCCCACCTGCTTCCAATCCCAGTCAATGCAAAGAGCAAGTTTAGGAGCCAACTTGGTCCCATGTGGGGGTCTTGGGTGGTGTGGGGTGGTGTGTGTGTGTGTTGCACACAATGAGTTCTCATCCTCACCTTCACAAACACCCCCCACACCTGGACGCTGTGCTGCACATTGCACACACACCATCATGGGTGACCCCACAACACAGGACCTGAGGGGGAATTTCCCTCCACCGTCCTCTGCAGAGTCAGTGACCCGCTAGAGGCCAGAGAGTGAGCCGCGTCCGTCCATGGGATGCCAGGGCCCAGGCGCTGCAACACCGGACCAACCCTCGGGGGCAGGCAGGTCTCTCTCCCATGAGCTCTGCCTTGCTGGACCCAGGAGGGCCCACCTTGCATCCTCGAGAACCTGTGGGCACCAAGGGGCAAGTATGGTGCCGCAGTCCCCTCAGACAGGAAGGGCCACACAGTGGTGGCAACCCCTGCTCCTTGTGAGCTTGGCCCAAACACCCCTTGCCCAAAGCAACCAGGGCCACCATGCCTCCTGGTTCCCCGAACCTAAGGAAGTGGCTGGTGCCCCTGTCAATGACAGAAAGTGGGTCCAACGCATGCATGGGTTCATTCATTCACTCATTCAAAACACAGCTATTGTGTAGACACTATGCTGTTGAGCCACACACTGTCCCAGGCACCGGGGACTCAGCAGTAAGGCCCTGGCCCGGGGGAGTTCACGTTCAATAGTCAATACATAATAATAAACGCCTTCTCCTCTCAGCTCTTTATGACTGTGCAAAACCTTTGGACAGCTCTTCACAGTAAGAATTGAGATCAATCGCAGAAGAGGTAGGGAGAGAGGGTCCCAACAAAAGGACCACCACCAGACTCCCATGCAACTGTCACAGGGTCTGTAGGGGTCCAAGCAGACGCGGGTTTCATACCATTCAGAACCCGGGCAGACACAGAGCTAGTCAATCCCAGCGCTTTCCCCACGGCGCTGGGTGTGGTGTCAAAGTTCTCAAGCATGAACCACCTACCCAGGGTGCTGCTGAAGTGTCCTAGGGTAAGGTGACCAGACGTCCCGCTTTTGGCGGGACCCGATTTTTAACAATTTGTCCCGCATCCCACGGCGTTTTAAAAAAGTCCCGATTTTTGGAAAGAATGCACAACAAGCTAGGGAACGGCGGGAGATAGACCCAATTTTTAATCAAGAATCCCCCCCCCTCCCCCGGTCAATGGTGTCCCGCTTTACCAATGTTAAAATCTGGTCACCTTATCCTAGGGCCACCATGGGGAGGGGCAAACGGGCCACAACCTGCCCCCTCCCACCCCCAGCTTGGCTCCCATCAGCGCCTTCATTTGGTTTATACCTTGGGGAGCTATGAGAGTTTGTGTGACTAAAGGGCTCTGCAATGGAAAGTCAGTGTGATAACCCTCCTCTTCCATCTCTGGTAGGCCACAGGTTTATATTGTGATTCTCAACCAGGCTACAGGCTGGTCCTTGGAAAGACCAAGGCCTCTCTGGTGAGCAGCAGATGAGCACCATGAGGTTATCACCTACCAGGCCGGCAGCGAGGAGCACTGTGATCGACTACCGTGGTTACGTCTGCCACAGACCCATTGACAGGGGATGGAGAAGCAGCAGGTGAGAAGATGACATTATTTCCTATCCAGGTAGAGGGTACTTCATAAAAGGGTCCTAGGTGTATGAAAGCAGGAGACGTCTACACTGTGGTCCACAGAACACAGTCTGCTGAAAGCAGGTTCACTGGGAGTGCCCTCAAGTTTCCCACTTGTCTGGGACTAACTCCTGTTGAGTGACAGGGCAGAATGGAGTCTGCCATAGCCTGTCCCTAAGAAGAGCTCATGATGTGGGGAAGAGGACCCTACAGAAGGAAGTCACAGGTGAAGGATGGCAGGGCCTCCTGTTCTGATCTCATCTTGCCCACCTACCCCTCACCCTCGCTTCCCACTGAAGACCTTCTCCTCCTGCCTTTGTCGCAGACACGTCTGTGGGCATCTACTCTCCCCTGTAGACCTTCTGCGAGAGGGATGAGTGGTGGTTCTCGTGCCAGCATCCCAGGCGCTGCTCAGGAATGCAAGTCCTCAGGTCCCACCTGGGCCTGCTGAACAGAAGCTCCTGCATTTTACACACCTCCGGAGGGCACCTGAGAATCATCTGGAGAGATCCGAAGGGCTCTGCAGCCCCAGTGGCTTCCGGGAAAGGAGCTCAGCATGTGAGCGCACCCTGGGCAATTCCCGCACACACAGCGGTGGAGCACTGGGGATCTGCTGCAGACCCTGCCCAAGAGCGCTCTAGCTCCCCAATCGCCGCTGTGAGCCTCAGTCCACTCCACAAAAAGGAGCAAATAGGACCACCTCTCAGAACTAAACTCCATGCGCCCCCATTTTCCAGGAGAGCCTGTGTCCCCCCACCCCCCCACCCCTCCTTATAGCCCCTGCTCTCTGGGGAAGGCCCTGGGCACTCCACACTTTCTCTGCCTCAGCTCAGTACCCATGCCCGGCCAGTCACAGTGACCCAAGTGACCCGAGTCCACCCAGGGCCAGCCACTCCACAGTCCCACGAGGCCGCTGTGGCTATGCTCATGCTCCAGGGGAGGGTGGGTCTCGGGGCATCTGGGGCGCTGACCCAGGCGTCCACTTGCTGGCTTCATTCTCGAGGACGCAGCCTCTGTTCCCTCCTCCTTGTTTCTAATCCAAGCCCATGAGAAAATGCAGGATGGCGAGCTCTACCAGCAACTAGAACCAGCTTCATCCTCAGCCCCACAGTGGGAACTGACACTGTGCCCTCCCTCCTCAGAGGGGGGACGCCAGGCACCAGGAAGCCAGCACGGCTATGTCACACCCGTGCACCTGTAGACATGCCCACCTCCGCACAAGGCCGGCACGGTGCAGGGGATGGTGGGAGGGGACAACAGAGCACACCGGGCCCCACACACGCTGTGGGCACTGAGTGTCATTCCACCCCATCCTTCCATGGGAAACCAGGCCCAGAGAGGGTAAGCACCTTCCCCAGGTAACTCAGCAGTGACTGGCCCAGGCTAGACATGGGTTTGCAGGCTCCACGAGCCCTGACTCTGAGAAGTGGTTCCAGTGTCACCTGAGGTGCCCTGCTCTCAGACACCCTTCAAATTCCAGATTCTGTGACTTTGAACATTCCCATGACCTGGGAGAGCCACCCAGGAGGAGATGAAGGGGACCAGGGGGCCACATCGCTCACCCCGGCTCTGCACAGGTCCAGGCTGTGCGCCCCGCCCCCCCAGTACCCATGTCTCCGTGTGTGTATGTGCACAATGCGCATGTCTGAATGTGTGCACACATGTGTGAGTTGTGTGTGTATGTGAACATGAATGAGTGGTATGTATGTGGATGTCTTCTGGGTGTATGTGCCCATGGGAGTGAGCTGTGTGTGGGATGTGTGTAAATGTGTGTGTGTACAGTTAGTCCCATTCTCATAAAGGGGCTAGATTCCAAAGCCCCAAGTGTAGCCGGTGCATGCCCTCAGGAACCCACTTTACTCTTCCCTGAGCACCTGCCCAGGTGCCGGTCTCACCCGTGATGGAGCTAATCCTCTCAGTCCCACACTGACCAGCCCTTTACCCGCCCTCCCTGAGTCCTTCCTCACTCGAGTGGCATACTGGCCAAGGCCTCCCCAGGAGACTTGGGCCCACAAAGCTGGCTGCCCAGTGCTCCATGGGTCTTGAGCTGCCCCAACTTCTTTGTGACCCTCTTGCCCTCCTGGTCCCTGCTTCTCATTGGTCAGCCCTCAAAAAAATCCCACAGTCTGCTCCCTACCCCGAGGAGTGTCCCCAGTACAGGATAGAACTGTCCTCAGTTCTCAGACCTTCACAGCAGGCAAGTGCCGTTACTTCTATTTCACAGGCGAACAAACTAAGGCTCAGAAACAGTGAACACCTGCCTGGGAGGAGCTCCTTAGGTGTGCAGACTCTGGGCTCTACCCACACCACCATCCCGGCTCCTTCGTGGGAACCAGCATTCCCCCCACCTGCCTTTTCTGTGGGATTTGTCAGAAAACTCCTCAATCCTAAAAACGTTCACCTGGTCCCTAGGCTCTAAAACAGAGGTGTCCAGCCTTTGGGCTTCCCTGGGCCACAATGGAAGAAGAATTGTCTTGGGCCACATGGAAAATACACTAACATTAGTGACAGCTGATAAGCTAAAAAACAAAAATTGCAAAAAAATCTCCTAATGTTTTAAGAAAGTGTACAAATTTGTGTTGGGCTGCGTGCAAAGCCGTCTGGTGCCGCATGAGGCCTGCGGGCCGTAGGTTGGACAGACTTGCTCTAAAATAGCATCAGTTCCATGGAACGCAGCCCACTGAACCCTTGTACTTCTGCCTCCCAGAGCCTTGGCCGAGAACTAACCTGCAGGTCAGATGGGAGCTGCCATGAGCACACCAAATCTTTGATAACGCCTTGCTCTACCTCGTAACTGCTTCTTGTCCACTGAAGTCAACAAAACAACCAAATACCGTACATACAAAAGGTTAAAAAAAATAGACACTGAGTGAAAGGAAATACACCAAAATGCCAGCGAGAATCTCTGGTGACCTATCATCCAGACCTAATGTTACTTTTTTCCTTTTACATTCTATTTTCCAATTTTTCTATATGGAGCAAGTATTACACTTGTAATGGAAAAAATAACCATTGAAGCTAATTTGATCTTAAAATACTAGGTGAGTAGTCATAAATGCGACTCCTATTTATTTCCGTGCCTGAACATTTCTGGGGGAGTTGAGAGGGGGCGGACAGAGCAATTTTGGACCTCGGTGTTCAGGTAGTAATGCCATTTTTCTTTCGGCTTCTTGGAATGGATTTCGTTTCCCTCTAAAACCTCAGATCCTGTGAGTGGCAGATATTCTGCCAACAAACTGCAGCCACCATTGTTATTCTTTCACTGTGGCTCAAAGGTCATTGAAAACCAGAACCAAATGGGCTGAAATTTTTAATTAAGTGACAAGGTTGGGAAGGCCTGAGCATAACTGAGCTAGGAGCTTTCCTGGAATAACTCCAGGCCTGCCTCTGGCTGGGAATACAGAACCATCCAGAAAGAGGGGGCCTGCCATCCTGAGTGTCTCCTGCCTGGGCAGCCTGAAGGACCTAATGCATGTCCCCAGACCCCTGTTCCAAGCCCCTGCACTCTTAGGGAAGACCCCAAGGGCCTTATCCAGACCCAGGAAAGAGGATGGATGGCGGAAATCCTGGTTCACTCAGTCAACAACTGTTCCTTTAGTACCCAGGTGCAGGGCTGCCTAGGGGGCTGTTCATACAGCAGTTTCCTTCAACCTGTGGCAGGCACCTGCCCTCTGCAGCCTCCCACAGCCTAGCCTGGACCAGATCCAGGGTCAGATGCTTACCCGTGCAGCTCCCGGACCTGATCCAGACCCTGGACCCCACTTTTCCAGCGCCAAAGTCCCCATCCCTGCACCAACACCAAAGATACCTCGAAATCCAACATGGCGACCATCAACGGTCAACTCCAGAACCACTGCTTAGGGCCCAGCAGCCCTGCTGACCCCAAACTCAGGAAGTTCTGCACCCCATTCAGAACCGCTGACGGCCCACAGTCTTGCGTGAACCCTTGCCCAGCGCCCACAGCTGATCTGTCAGGTCGGTGCCAGCTCCCAGGCCTATGGACAATCTGGGCCATAGGCTGGGGGCGTGGGGGTGGCCAGGGCAGCTCACACCCTCCTCCCACATCCCAGAAATGCCAAGCGTTCCACGGCCACCGGGAAGTACAGCCATGGTGGCATTGCACCTTCGTCTTAAGCCAGCAACTGTCCTATACATCCCGCCAGCAGAAACAGCCTACCTTCTCTATCTATCAGTATTTTATGTTAGACACAGCATATAAAACAGACACAAGACATACTGCTCTCGTTTGAGGAGAGGCGGTAGGAGCCAGAACTTCAGCTCCACCATTTCCTTGCCCCACCTCTGGGAACTTCTGAGCAGGCCCAGCGTTCCCCCAGGCAGAGTTCGAGAAACACCAGCACAGGCCTCCAACTGGGCAGGTCACGGGCCTGTCCCAGCGGCGCGGGGCCACCGCGGACACCACCGCCCCCTCCTACCTGGAGGCCGCGATCTCCGCCTTCTGCTTGGCGATGGTGGCCGCGCGCTCGGCCGCCTCCACGGCCCGGTCCACCTTCTCGCGGATCTTGCTGGCGCGCAGGGGGATGAGGTTCTTGCGCTTGCCGCTCACGAGGATGTTCTGCTTGTACTTGCCCTCCTCCTTGGTGCCGTCGGGGAAGGTCATGCAGCCGTAGCCGTGGCGCCGGTTGCTGGCCCACTCGCCCTCATACTTGAGCCCGTCGGAGCGCTGGCTCACGCCGAAGCCCGAGCGCTTGTCGTTCTTCCACTCGCCCACGTAGGTCTCGGTGGTGGTGGCGTCGATGTCGTCCTCCACGACCGACAGCTCGGCCTCGCCCTCGCCCAGGCTGATGGTGGAGTGGATGTCGCTGGCCGTGGAGCTGACCGTGCTCATGCCGGCCTCGCTGCGGAAGGAGCTCTGCTTGCTGCGCTGGCTGGCCAGGCTGCTCTTGGACTCGGACTTGCGCAGCTTCAGCCCGCTCAGCAGCGAGCGGCGGAACAGCCCCTTCTTCTTGCTCTTGAGGATCTCGGAGTCGCTGTGCACCACGAGCACGAAGCCGCCCCGGGACACGGCGGGGGAGCCGGCCACGGCCGGGGACGCGTCGGGGTGCAGCGCCGCGCCGTTGGTGTGCTCACTGCGCAGGGAGTTGATGGACGTCCTCAGGGGCGAGCGGATGACGGCCGCCATGCCGTAGGGGACACTCTGCCGCACACCATAGCCTTGGCGCATGCCACCAACCCACTGGCCCTGGTAGGTCCCTGCCGAGACAAAGGAGAGAGGGTGAGC
Source organism: Craseonycteris thonglongyai (assembly GCA_004027555.1). NCBI lineage: Eukaryota > Metazoa > Chordata > Mammalia > Chiroptera > Craseonycteridae > Craseonycteris > Craseonycteris thonglongyai. Next base: position 77,551 of record PVKE010000189.1, read on the forward strand.
TCCCAGAGAGTGGCCTGGGGCCAGAGCACGGTCCTCCCTGTCTTGGGGCAACTAACAGCGAGGCAGACAGACCACAGCGTGTTTTTATGGTTAGATCACTGGTGGTTGGTTTGAAAGACACGTCTTCCCTTCTGCTTCCCACAGTTGAATTTTTTGCTCTGTCTTACAAGTTGGGGAGGGGGAAGGGAGGCCTAAAGGTCTGTGGTGTACAGTCAGGACCACAGAGGCGCGAGTGAACTGGACAGCTCCCCCTGCACATGGGCAGAAGGCCAACCCAGAGAAGACCAGGGAGGGATGTAGGGAAGAAAGAGGAAGCCCATCCTGGGTGAGTGGCAGCCACAGGGCCACAGATCTGGGCCACACACTGGGCACCTGGGAGGCAGTAAGTTTCTCCTTGCTGGAGGTGTCCAAGAAGACTTTGGAAGAGCATGGGGTGGGGACACTGTAGCTGCACGGAGACCTTAGGGCACTGAAATGGGCAGACTTGATATCCCCAAAAGAATCTAAAGCAGGTATTGGAAGAGATACTTGTATACCCATGTTCATAGCAGCACTAGTCCCAAGAGCCAACAGGTGGAAACAACCCAAGTGCTTTAACTTCTCTGTGCCTTAGTTTCCTCATCTGTAAAACGGGGAAGGTGGCTGTCCGGATAAAAGGAGGTAATCGATGCAAAGTGCTGGCGTGTTATTAACACTCAGTTAACAATTACTGATCGTTGTTATCAAAACCTGAAGGAGTCCATAGTACCTCAACTTCTCAGGTGAGGAACCTGAGACTCAGAGAGGGGCTGTGGCCCACCCAAGGCAGATGTGACCAGAAAGTGTAAGGGGCAGCGTTTGAACCCAGGGCTGTCGCCTGAGGCAGAGCCTGGCCCCAGGGCTCACCGTCCTTCCATACCATTCCATTCCTTCAACCCCTCTCAAAGGCAAATCTTAGTCTTGTGCCCATTTGGTCTTGGGGGGCTGCCAGGCTGGGAACCACACCTTGAGTCCCAAGATATTTGCAGGCAGACCCCTGCCCCAAGGTCAGCGCTCCCACATTTCCTTCCTCAGATAAAAGCTCTTCTGGCTGGATATCATCATTCCTGTCTTCCAGACGTGGAAGCACAGAGCATATCATATAAAAGACCACAGGCAAACATAGACTTGCTCTGAGTGACAGAGAGGGCGGAGCCACGGTCCAGGATGGGCATTCAGGCCGTCCCTCCCACTCTCCCTGAACTCCCATGTCCTGCCACTCTGGCCTTCCATAAAGCCACCCAACTGTGTCCTTGAGGAGCTCGGTGACCAGGCCAAACCACAGCCTCTCTGAGCCTCAGTTCTCGTATCAGTGAAATAAGGGCAACCACTCAGGGACTTAGTCCTGAACTCTGTGACTCTGGAGATCCCTTGGCAGACTAGCTGATGTTGGAGAGGGTTACAGTGTGCACCTGGCACGCCCTGGGCTCAGACAAGGGTGACCAGCGAGCTCAAAATATATACATCACTTCCTGTCCTGAACAGACCAACCAACAGAGACAGGAAGCAGATTGGTGGTCGCCGGGACTGGGGGAGAGGGAATGGGCTTGACCACTCCTGGGGACAGGGTCTCCTTCTGGGGTGATGGAAATGGTTTGGAACTAGATAGAGGTGGTGTGGTTGCACAACACTGCAAATGTGTTAGATGCCAGTTAATTGCTAGTTTTACATTATGTAGATTTCATATGAATCACTCAAAACAGATATAATGATTGGTAGCAGAGAAATGAATGACAGCACAGTGAAAAAAATGACATACAAATAATTTCAAATTCCCCAAATTAGACAAAAGAAGAGCTGATCGAGTTCTACGTGGTGTTAAGGGTAGAGTCAGGGACATGGGCTTTCAAACAAAACCCCTGTGGTCTCTGAGGTCTTGGTGGGGTGGCCCGTTCAGAGGTGCTGGAGCTTTGGCAGAGTGGGGGGCCTCACTTCACTTCTCAGACCTCGTTTATTCACCTGTGAAACGAGGGTGATAACTGTACCCATCTGCTAGGTTCAAATTCTGCAACTTACGCACCGTAAGCACTGGGTGTGACTGGGCGAGGCCTTCTTGCCCTCGTTTGCAGTCTTGTTGTATTTGCATTTTTGCCCCCAGTGGGAATACATCTGATTTCATAACTGACGTCAGTAAGAAAATGGATTTCGATATAGAGAAGCACTGTCCAAATCAGCTGTGCTAGGACTGGCCTGGGCAGCTGGGCCTCGCGGCTCCACAGTAAAGGGTGGTAAAGGGCAAGACAGAATGCAGACTAGCTCAGCGAGGAGCAGCCAGGAGACGCTGCCTCCCAAGGGGAGGCTTTCCGGGCATTCGCTCCCCACCCCCGCTGAGCCTCTTCTCTCACAGAAGTCCTTTCTTTTCTCTTTCTTCAAGCCCCCTCCCCTCCTTCTCTCTCTCTCATTGGGGTTGCTGGGGGACCCCACTGCCCCCATCACCCAGAACACCAGCAAGGCCTGAACAGGAGATCTAAGTGATCTCAGGTGAGGAAACCTCTCTAAACCTTGCCTCTCAATGCCAAGTAGAGCGATCCAGATAGCAGGGAAGAACAGATGAGACGAGACCACCAGTGTGGGTCTCACGCTTGAACAGAACCAGCATTCCCCAACCAGGCGTGTTAAAACCCAAGTTTCTGACCCAGGTGGGTGAGCTCAGCCTGAGATTCTGCATCCCTCGTGAGCTCTCCTGTGAGGCCAATGCTGTGCTCAGGGGACACTGAGGTTCACTAGGCAGTCACTCCAGTACCTGGCACAGCACCTGGCTTGTGTGGGCACCGGCGCTGTCAGGTTCAGAAAAGGCCTAGGTCGGAATCTGAAAACCAGAGCCCTGGCTGGAGTGCAGGCTGCCCAGCTCAGCCAGCTACGATCCAGCCTCAACGCCAGCTCCTGGCACCTTGGGCAGTGCGGGCAGTCAACTGGCTCTTGCCAAGTTACACGTCTCTCTCTCTCTAGGGTGCGGCTCATCTCGCACACTCTCCTTTTCCTCCTGGGCAGCCCCTGCCTGTCAGGTGCAGTTGGGCAGCCTTGCTCGTACCCCTAGAGGGCCAGCCTTGTGGAAAACATAGCCTCACTATGTGTCAGTGTCCCGGGCTGGGACAGCATCAGCTTGCAGACGCCCAGCCAGATAGAATGGCCTCTGGACTCTGTAGCAACAAGCCCTGGGCAAGAGTCAGACTTGTCCTTGAGAACCTCATGTTGAATGGCATCTTCCCCATGAGGGTAATGGGCGGCATTTACAAAGCTTCAGGCTGTTCTTTTCACAGGTGGACCAAGCACCTGGCGCTCCCACCTTCTTGCCTCACCTGTAGCCGCCCTTTGTGCCTGAGGAGGTGGGGACACACACAAAGGCCCCTCCACACCTGCACCCTGGCCAGGCTGGGTGGGCCAGTGCCAGCCAAGGCCCCCCGAGGATGGGCAGTGGGGCTATTTGACGGGTGTGAGGAATCACCCAGCAGGGCCTCATTCTTTTGTTTCACGTTGTAACTAGGAAGTGGTTTTCCCAGAGTTCCTGGACACAAATGGCAGAGTGCACACCTTATCCAGGGTCAAAAAAACCCCATAGCAAGTTTCCAGCACAAGGGCCAACCCCAGAATCTCCAAGCTGGGCAGGACCCTGCAAGGACTGGTGAAGAAGCTACTGCTTCCCAAAAGTCCCTGAGGACGAGTCACCAGTTGTGTTTGTATTTTAAGAAAGAGAGAGAAACACATTCCTGTGCCCCATCTCTGACCTATTGAATCAGGGTGGCCAGAGAGGGCCAGGTGATCTGTACCTGCCACAGTCCCCAGGTGGTTCTTCTTGTGAGGGCATTCCTGGGTGCTGGGGATGTGGAAAAGGAAGATCAGGAGGCGAGGCGGCTAGTCCAAGGTCACTTATGAACAGCAGGGCCAGGGCAGCAGCATCATAACACAGGTGGGTGTACTATGTTCTAGAACCTTCCTTCCTTTACACTATATCCTGCACCGCTCTCTTTTCCGCATCAGTAATGGTTGCCACTAGTTCAACACATGAATGTTCCACAATCATATAAATTCCAAGCCAACCCTGTCCTGCGGGATACTTAGAGGTCGTTCCTCATTTTTGATAGCTAGTCTTTGTACACAATGTTAAGTTATATCCTTAGGATAAATTCCTAGAATAAAATTGCTTGGTCAAAAGGAAACTTAAAAAAAAAGGGTTTTGATAAATTGCCCTCGGAGAAAAGAGCACATATGAGGGACCATTTTTCCTACATTGTCACCAAAACCAGACAGTGTCATTTTATAAAATCTGTTTCAGCTGGGCTCTGAAGAGTTATGGCTACTGGAATTTGTTAGGGGATGAACTGTGTTCCCCCCCCCCCCCCACACCACCAATCCATAGGCTGGAGTCCTAATCCTCGGTACCTTAGAATATAACCATATTTGGAGATAGGACAAAGAGTTGATTAGGTAAAATGAGGTTGTTAGGTAATGAGCACATGAACAGACGTTCAACATCACTGGTCATGGGGGATGCAAATCAAAGCCATACTGAGTACCACTTCACACCCACCAGGATGACCACTATCAAAAACGAACAGAAAACAAGAATCAGCAGGTGCTAGAGAGAATGTGGAAAAATGAGAAACTTTGTGTACTGTTGGTGGAAAAATAAAGTGGTTGAGCCACTGTGGAAAAGTCTGGCAGTTCCTCAAGAAATTAAACATAGAACTACTATAGGATCCAGCAATTCCACTTCTGGGCACATACCCAAGAGAACTGAAAACAGAGTCTCAAAGAGATATTTGCACACCTATGTTCACAGTAGCACTATTCACAACAGCCAAGAAGTGCAAGCAACCCAAGTGTTCATGAACAGGTAAATGGATGAAGCAAATGTGTCCATCCATATAATGGAGTATTACTTAGCCTTAAAAAGGAAGGAAATTCTGTAACACGCTCCAACACAAATGGACCTTGAGGACAATAAACTAAGGGAAGCAAGCCAACTACAAAAAGACAATGACTGTATGATTTCCACTTAGATGAGCTACTTCGAGTAGTACAGAGAGTAGGAAGATGGTGCCAGGGACTGGGGGAAGAGGAACAGAGAATTATTGTTTAATAGGTGGAGAGTCTCAGTTTTACAAGCTGGAAAGCTTTTGGAGATGGATGGTGGTGATGGCTACACAACATTATGAATTATTTAATATCAGTGAACTATACATTTAAATATGGTTAAGATGATCAATTTTATGTATATTTTACTACAATTTAAAAAGGTGGGGAAGCTGCGATGGCTCAGCAGGTTAAGCGCTCACTTTGCAGCCCCGGGGACCACGGATCGAATCCTGGCTCTGGCCCAGGTGGACCCATATGCTGAACTGGGGTGTGCCCCCAGTTCAGTTCTTGCTGGGACCTATGCAGGAGGCTCCTGGCCCAGTACCTGCCCTGCACAACCCCGCGCCCTCCTGTGGAGTAAAACTATATGGAAAACTAATGCTGTCAACTATGGAGACTGTTCTGGGCCCTCCCCTTTCTCTCTGTCTCTCTCTGTCTGTTTCTCTGTCAAAAAAACCATAAAAATAAATCTTTAAAAAGGAGACTGTAGGGGAGACTGGGATAGCTCTTGATTTCAGCCCCAGGCCATGCAAATCGTACATGCTGAACTGCGGTGCAACTGGTAACTGCCGGGATGGCAGCTAAGGTTCTCGCCTCCCATGCAGGAGGCTCTAGTTTGGTTTCTACCCTGTGGGGCCTCACATCCACCTGTGTGGAATGAAACCATGTCACAGCTAATGATGTACAACTATGGAGTCTGCTCTGGGCCCTCCCCTACCCTCTCTCTGTCACTGTTTCTCAAAACAATAAAATAAAGTTGTTTTTTTGTTTTTTAAAGAAAATCTTTCAAAAACTAGGGCAAAAAGAAGAGGTGGGCAAAGTAGTGAGAAACAATGAGAAGAATATTAGAGTCATCCATGAGTCACCCCAAAGGCCCCATATCTATGTATTAGACATTCCAGAGGTCAACGAAGGAAAATCTCCAGAAGTATGAAATAGGGAAGTGTCCCTGAACTGAAGGATGTGAGTGTCCAGCTACAGGGACTCACAGGCACAATAAAGGAGAAATGCCATACCAAGACATGGCATTGTGAAATGTCAGAATTCCAGTGAGCAAAGATCCCAAACACTTCCAGAGAAAAGGAGAAATAGATGACATGTGAACAACCGAGACTCAGAATGGCATGAGACTTCTCAACAGCAACACCGAAACCTAGAAGTCAGTGGGAAATTGCACCACCCCAATTCTGAGAAAAAATAATATTCAATCCAGAATTCTATACACAACCAATTTACCAATCACGTAATTGAGCACAAAAACTGTCCTCTATGCGTCTTTTCTCAGGAAGATACAACAGGATGGGCTCCACCAAAATGAGGGAGTAAACAGAGAAAGAGGAAGACACAGAGAGATTCCACACAGGAGAGATGAAGGGGACCAGGAAGCAGAGCGGAGGTGGAGTGGGGGGATATATACACACACACACACCACATACACACATATCTATCAATATATAAAACTTCATGAAAGCAATAAAGACAAAAACACCAATGTATAAAATACTTATATATATATATATATATATATATATAATGTATATGTATATATTTTATTTGTAGAGAATCTGGTGGACTTGTTCATGTGAATGGCTGCATTGTATTTTCCAGAGAATATGGAAGGTGGAGAAAATCAACCAGTGATTTAAAGAACCCATGCAACTGAAAAAACGGAGGCAGTACCAACTCAACTTGTGCAAGAAAAGTATCACGTTTTTCCGTGTATAAGATAATACTTTTGTTTAAAATGGTGAAACCAAAAATTGAGGGTCGTCTTATACACAGGAGTAACTTGTGCATTGACTTCTTAATGTTGGGCTAGAAAAGCAGGGGTCATCTTATGCACAGGACATCTTATACACAGAAAAATATGGTAGTATATAAGGTAGAATCAGAGTGCATTGCTTGGCTCAACAGTAAGCAATAGTCACACAGTCTTCTAGTAAAGAAAAAACTGACTATGGATTTAACAAACAATACTGAAATGGTTAGGGAAGGGAAAAGGAAGCAGGTCCCAAAGGACTGAAAACTTTGTCTCCCATTGTAGGAAGTCAACAGATAACAGCTAAATGTGATTGTGAACCAAGCAACAGTGAAGTTCATATGTGCAGCAACTTGGAGGACAGTCTCTGAAGCACAAAGCCACAGCAGATGGAAGTGACAGGGTCCTGCTGAATGTTTACTCTAAGCACTATTTTGTTTTTAGCACGAATTGACCCCAAACTAGGGACACATACTTTCCTGATTAAGATGAACAATTTTAAAGGAAGGTGGGAGGCAAATCCCCTCTATGAGAAAATCCCCGTAATAATGATATCACCCCTGTTTTTTTCCAGCTGTGGAAACCGAGGCTCAGAATGCAGATTCTTGGGCTCACCCCAGACCCACTGCAACTCTGGGGGGTGGGCCAACAACTAGGGATGTAACATGCCTTCCAGGTGACCTTGATGCCCCCCAAGGTCAAGAGCCCAGGTACTCCCATTAGAATCACCTGAGGGACAGATTCAGTGGGTGAGGGTGAGGCCTGGGAGGCAGAGGGTTTTTTTAAATTATTGTTTTCAGTTACAGTGGACATTCAGTATAATTTTATACTACTTTCAGGAGTACAGCATAGTGGTTAGACATTTACACAACTCATGCAGTGATCACCCCCGATTAGCCTGGTATCTACCTGGCCCTATACATAGTTGTTGCAACATTATTGACTATATTGCCTATGCTGGGCTTTACATTCCTGTGACTATTTTGTAACTGCCAATTTGTATTTCTTAGTCTCTTCATCTTTTCCACCCAGCTTCCCAACCCCTTTCCCCTCTGAAAACCACCAGCTTAGTCTCTGTATCTATGAATCTGTTTCAGTTTGTTCATGTATTTTGTTTTTTAGATTCCACATATAAGTGGGGACATAGAGATGGCCAATAGACAGACACAGGAGAAGATGCTCACTGTCACTAATCACAGAAGTACAAATTAAAACCATAATAAGACATCACCTCACACCTGTCAGAACGGCCATTGTCAATAAAGCAACAAACAACAAGTGTTGGTGAGAGTGTGGAGAGCAGAGAACCCTCGTGCTCTGCTGGTGGGCTTGCAAAGCGGTGCAGCCACGTGGAAGAAGGTTGGCGGTTCCTCAAAAAATTAAAAATAGAATTACCTTATGACCCAGCAAGTACACTTCTAGGTATTTATCCAAAGAAATCCAAAACACGAATTCAAAAAGATATATACACCCCTATGTTCATTGCAGCACTATTTACAATATCCAAGATATGGCAGCAACCCAAGTGCTAGTCAATAGACGATTGGATAAAGAAGTCACACACACACACACACACACACAGAGGAATATTACTACTGAGCTATAAAATAAGAATGAAATCTTACCATTTGTGACAACATGGATGGACCTAGAACAGGGCTGGGCAAGATGCCAATGACAGTCCACCAGTGGACCATCAAGTAATTTTGGGGTGACCGTCTGAATAATAAAATAAATATCTAGTGGACCGCCACATTTGGAGACGAAGCCCTTGCCCAGAAAAAATAAAGTAGGCCTGACCTAGGGGGTATTATGTTAACTGAATAAGTCAGATGGCAGAAGGGTTTAAAAGCTCCCAGGTGACTCTTATTTCAGAACGAACAATCATTTTCTCTTCACATTGTTTTTGAGGACCAATGATCCTATGGCTGAAAAGCTGTCTATGGGCTCAGGACTGGAAGCTGAGGTGTGGTGCCTGCCCTGGGGCAATGGAACAGCCAGGCTCCCAGCCCCTGCCCCTACTGGGGATGGCGTGGCCACGAGGGTGCTGCCTTCTCCTCAGGGCAGCAGGACACCCTGATGCAGAGGTGGCTTTGTGGACTTCACAGAGAGGGGCCTAGAAGGCACTCAGCAGAACTGCTACAGTGGGACACGCAAGAAATGACAGCTTAACCACAGTGAGATATAGTGTGTCCCTGGCAGCAAGTAGCAATTCATCCTCTGTCTCCAGCTCTCTCCTCCCTCTCTCCTCCCGGCAACCCCTCTTCACAACCCGCCCCAACTCTGTCTCTTCCTCTTCACTCCACTCTCCTGACCTCTCTCCTCCCCTTCTTCCCATTTACCCTCCCTCCGTCTGTCTCTGTCTGTCTCTCTCTCCCTCATTGATCTCTGTCTCTCTCCCTCTAGCTCTGTCTCTGTGGGTGTCTCTCTCCCCTAACCCACTCCCTACCTCTGTCTCTCCACTAACTTCCTCTCCTGGTTCGCACATTCCTGCTCTTTCCTCCTCCTGCCCCAGCCCCCAGCTAACAGGGCACTGTGCCTGTGAACACCTCATGGTCACTGGTCCCACGGCTGCCTCCAGCCCGAGAACACCCTGACCTCTGCTACAGTTCTGTCACATTCTCTTGAGGACCCACAATTCATTTCTTCCAGATTGGGTCCTGCACCACGGACGCAGCCACTCAGCCCCCCATGCAGGGACCGTGAGTCCCCACTCTGTCTACGGGAGTCTGGAGCTGAGGGAGACTCCCAGCAGGCTGTGGGCTAGGACCTTCAGCCCCAGCAGGTTTACCTCCTGTCTTATTTCTCCTAACAACCGGGTGGTTCTGTGCAGGCCCCAGGGGTGAAGCCTGGGCCTCCAGTGCCTGGAGCGCCTGGCCCCCACCACAGCCAAAGCCACGCTGGTTCCGGCGGTTCCCAGGTGGCCTTGCTCCCTCTGCCTTTGGGCACTGAAAAGTGCTCCTCCTGGGGATGCTGAGGAGCGCTTGCCTCGCACTCGTGAGGTCTGGGTTTCAACTCCCAACCCAGGCCCAAGTAAATCCATACGCTGAACTGCGGTGCAGCTGGTAACCCCAGGATGGTGGCGCAGGTTCTTGCCTCTCACACGGGAGGCCTCTGGTTTGGTTCTCATCCTGCGAGGCCCCACATCCACCTGTGTGGAATGAAACCATGTCACAACTAATGATGTACAACTATGGAGACTGCTCTGGGCCCTCCGCCTTCTCTCTCTCTCTCTCCCTCTCTCAAAAACAATAAAATAAATCTTTAAAAGAAAAAAAGCTCCTCCTGGAGCATCTGTGATGGTCTGCAGCCTTAGGTCCCTGTGGGAAACTCATTCCCCCAGAGGCTTTCTCAGATGCCCAGATGCCCACTGGTCTCATTAGCCTGGCCTACCCCTGCCCCCTTCCTGTCCCATCAGGGTCAGATAGGGAGCTATGTCCCCCACATAGCCCTGTGGCTCCTTATTCACTGTTGTCCCTGGAGCCAGCTCATTGCCCGGTACACAGTCGGTGCTCAATAAATCCCTATGTGGGCCCCAACTTCCCACAGGCACCACGGTTGTTCTCTCCCTGCTGGTAAAGCAGACTCTAAATGCAGTCCTTCTAAGTGTCGGGCAAGAACTGAGCAGGATCACCTGACCGCTCGGCTGCTGGGTAGTAGTCCCGGTTCTGTCAAGTTTACACTTCCTGAGCGCCTACTGCGTGCCTGGCACTATGCTAGGCACTCTAGGGGCGAGAGAAAGGGGCCCACACCATTTATGCCAAGGAATCCGCCATCCAGTGGTAGAGGCAGGATGCAGACTGCCATTGTGGAATCAGGCGCTCGAGTCTAAGTCACTGCGGAATCTATAATATATATATATATATATATATATATATATATATATATATTTAAAACCTCACAACTTAACAATAAAAAGACAACCCAATATTAAAGTGGTCAAGGATTGGACCAGACATTTCTCCAAAGACATACAAATGGCCAATAAGCAAAGAAAAGATGCTCAACACCATTACTTATTAGGGAAATGCCAAACAAAACCACAGGGAGATAGCACCTCATACCCACTAGGAAGGCCAGAATAAAAAACACAGACAAGAAGAGGTGTTGTCAAGGATGTGGAGTAATTAGAACCCCCAAACACTGGATGGGAAAGCAAAATGGTGCCACTGCCCATAAAACCAGTCTGGCAGTTCCTCAAAAGGTGACACACACGACCCAGCAACTCCATTCCTAGGTATCTACCCAAGAGAATGCAAACCATACATTGACACAGAAACTTGTATAAGAATGTTCACAGTAGCAATATTCCCAACAGTCAAAAGGTGGGACCAACCCAAGGGTCCATCAGTGGATGAATGGAGAAACAATGTGGTCCATTCACACAACGGAAGGAATGAAGTTCTGATACACATGACCTGGATAAACCTTGAGAACGTTGTGTTAAATGAAAGAAGCCATTCACAAAAGGCCACACGTTGTATGATTCCGTTTCTGTGAAATATCCAGACTAGGCAAATCCATAGAGGCAGAAAGCAAATTAGTGGTCGTCAAGGGTTGGAAGCGGTGACTGCAGTGGGGAGCGATGCTTCATGCGTATGGAGTTTCTAGAATGTTCTAAAATTAGGTTGTGGTGACAGTTGCACAACCTTGTAAACATACTTAAAAAAAACAACCACTGAATTGTACACTTTCGAGGGCAAATTTTATGGTGTGTAAATTATATCTCAATAAAGATGATACCAAAAAATGTCACTGTGATACCATTTGTTTTCTCTCTGGGTGTATGTAGGCTTGATATGGTACAACTGCCAGGACATAAGGAAAAGTGGAAAAATATGTGAAGTGCAGAGGGGGGGGCGGGGGGGGGGCTACAATTCACCATTGGTGTTTTTAAAAGGTTTCCAATAAAACAACAACAGTAATAACAGCTTATTTATGGAGTGTCTCCATGCACTAGGCACATGCTCAGAAATCTTCACCTCATGTCGCATTCAATCTTTAAGACAGCCTTACACAGGCTCGTAACCAAGAAACCGAGATCTGAACTCAGTTCCATGCCATGTGAGTCTGTGGCTTCTGCAGTGTGACTTGGGCAAGTCACCCCCTTGGTTTGTCATCAGTAAAGGACATCGCATGGGCCTCATGGAGCAATGGGGCAAAAGGATGACGTGATGGATGAAAATGTTGGCCACAGGGGCCAGACAGGCAAGCACCGAATCCTTGTCCCATCTCTGCTCCTACTGTCCCCCTACCTCCTACCAGGTGTGCCCTCCCCCCTGGCCTGACTATATCCTCTACCCCCCAGCTTGAGTCAGCCATGACTCTTCTCCCTCCGCTGCCCAGTTCTGAGTCCTGGGCATGGTCCTCCCCTCCAGCGATGCCCCTCCCCTAACTGTCAATACTACTTCAGAGCAGGACGATGTCTGCATTGAGATCTAGTCTCTCCCTGCCACCCACTGCACCCCCATGCTCGCCTGGCTCCATGCAGCTTCTCACACCGGACACATTCCAAATGTGACTCCTGCCCCCCCCCCCACACACCAGCCCTCCCCTGTCTTAAATGGGAGCTGGCTGTGCTGGACTCCGCCATCCTGGTAGCTACCACCAAGCTCTCCGGGTTGTGGTTCTCCCCACCTTATTGCCCCCATCCAGATCCCGGCCATCACCTCCTCTCTCCTGGACACCTGCACCCCCTCCAGCTTCCGGTCTGGTCCCCCATTTCCTTCCCTACCAAGCAGCCACGGGGATTATCTAGAAACAACCGTACAACTGCCATGGGACCAGCAAGTGCACTCCTGGGCATTTGCTCCAGAAAAATGGTGGCTTATGCTCACAAACACCTCCCCATGAAAGTCCACAGACCCCAGATGCCCCTCATCCAGTGACACTATGGAATACTAAGCAGCAGTAAAAAAGGAATGAGCTGTTCATACAGTAATGAGCTGGATGAAACTCCAAAGAATTACAGCGAGTGAAAAAAAGTCAATCCCAAAGATTACATAGCGTGTGATTCCACCTCTAGGACATTCTGAAAATGATAGGAATGGAGAGCACATCACTCGTGGCCAGGGGCTGGGGAGTTACAGGGGTGAGAGGGAAGCGGGCACAGCTATAAAAGGATGAGTGGGGGTCCTTGTGGTGATGGAATGTTCTGTATCTGACGGTACCAATGGCAACACCCTGGCTATGACATTGGACAACAGTTTTGCAAAATGTTACCATTTGGAGGAAGCTGGGTCGAGGGTGCAGGAGATATCTGTATTATTTCTCACAGTTGCATGTGGATCTACAATCATCTCAAAATTAATAGTTGAATTACAAACACACAATCACCAGGTCCCGTTGCTGCCCTGCTTAAATCCTTCGGGGCCCTCCCCTGGCCTTCGGACAAAATGCGAAGTTCCTCTTGTGTCCTGGAAGATCTCTGTGCTCAGAGCGCCCCCTGCCCCTCTCCCCCAAACTGCTGCAGCCGCGTGCCTCTTGCTTTGCTTCTTGGAACAGACCAAGCTTATTCTGGGCCCCTGAGCCTTTGCACATGTGTTCTCCACCCTGCACGCTTTCTCTCACTCTCCACACGAGTGGCCCCCTCACATCCTCCGGATTTCAGCTGGTTTGTCATTTAGTCATTGTCCACCCATAACTTCCGGAGCTCCCCTCTGCTGCAGGTGCTGTAGCGCAGTGAGGAACCCCCCAGACCTGGTCTCTACCCGCTCAGGGCTTCCAGTCCGAGGGGAGAGACAAGCACGGAGCCACATACTAGAATTCACAGGAGCGCGTGCGGTAAGGGAGGATGCTGAGACGCTGCAGAGGCCAGGGCCACACCTGGCACACCCACCCATCACCATCCTCACCGAAATGCATTTCAACGACCGCATTTTTTGCCCCCAGACCTACCGGCAAGCAGCCAGGTTTCTGAACTCAGCAGTGAGTGAACAAATGGCTGGGGGCGGGGCCCCCAAAAGGTTATGCTCAGAAGTTAGCTGGACCATCCTCAAGCAGCCAACGGGGCACCAGCTCGTGGCCCCTCGACTTTGCTTCTACAACCAGAGTAAGACGAAAGTATGACAACTGCCTACAAGGCAGGCCCCCATCTGGTCCTCCTGGGAGGGCAGTCCCACCCCCCTTAGTTCCGGAAACCCTCCCCATTGGAAAGCCGTCTTGCACCTCCCTCCCGTCAGACTGCCACCCCCTCCACCTAGACACAGGCGACTGGGAGGGGGACAGGTGCTTCTCAAGGTGTGTCTTTAGGACCACCTGCATCAAATGGCTCCACAAGTGCGATCCTGCTGTTGACTCCTGGGCTCTCTTCTGAGGAGTCTTCTGGGGGCCCGGGTTGGGTGACCGGCCACCACACGTTGCAGAGTCCCTGTTCCAGCATCTCCCACTCTGTGCTCCTGCCCTTTGCTTTGGACCCACAGGCTGGCGGGAATCTGCTGGCTCCGCCTTCCTCCCATCTCCCACTCGCGGGGCTCAGTGATGATACCTCTCAGCACACTTAGGCAGCCACAGAGAACGGCAGGGTTCTTATTTGGAGGGTCCATGGATAAGTCCCAAGGAGTCTGTGAACCCCAGAAGTGTCCACAAACAATCACCTGTATGCAGGGACATGCAGGTGTCCTGGGAGGGGACCCAGGGGGTCGTCACACTCTCAGAGGGGCCTGGGAGAAGCCACACGTTTATGAATTGCTGGACAAAGGCTGAATTCAGAAGACCGTGGTGTCACCCTTCCCTGCTTTCACTTCGCTGTTAGACTTGGGCTCCTCTCTGGGCTCAGTTTCTTCATCTGTGAAGCAAGGGGGTAGCTGAAATAACGGCTCATTGCTAGGTGCTGGAGACAGCTCTGGGACCAGATGAGCCCCATTGCCCACGTAAGACCTCATCAAGCCACATAAACCATGAGTCTCACTTTTCTCATCTCTTCAATGGGAGCACATGGCTTATCTCAAAGCGCCATTTTAAGGAATTAAAGACGTAACATTTATGGTAAAGTGCTCAGCCCAGTACTTGGAATAAAGTAGATGTTTAAAATCTGTAAGTATCCTTCTCTCAAAGGAATCTCCCTGGCTTTTCAGTTCTCTGTTTCATGCATGTGCTTTGGAGAACTTTCAAAGTGAACTCAGTAAGACAGTGCAGTGGGTTGAATAGTGAGCCTATTCCCTGACAAAAAAGATACATCCATATCCTAACCTGGGTACCTGCCAGTGTGTCCTTATTTGAAAACAGGGTCTTTGCAGGTGCAATGAAGTTAAGGATCTTCCTGGGTTTTGGTTGGGCCCTAAATCCAATGACAAGTGTCCTTATAAAAAATGAAGAAAGATGTCAGACTGAAAAAAATCAAGAATATAAAACTGAAAGTAACAAAGAAACAAAAACTGGTGAACACAGTCAATAGTTCAGTGGTTACCTGAGGGTAAGGGGGAGGTGGGGGGGGGGAGTAGGAGGAGGCGTCACATATATGGTGTTGCAAAGAACTGACTCTGGGTGGTGAGCACACAGTGCAATACATAGACGGTGTCATGTACAATTGTACACCTGAAACCTATGTACTTGTTGCCAACCAATGTCACCCTAATAAATTTAACAATTAAAAACATAAAAATAAAAAAATGAAGAAGAGAAGGCAAAGACACAGAGGAGAAGGCCATGTGATGACAGAGGCAGAAATATAACAGCACTTTTTCTTACTGTAATATAGGGGGTTGTGCTTGGCAACTTTCTAGTCTGTTTCTTTCTTTTGTGTTGTTTTTTTTTAAGGAAGCACATCATTAATTTCATGAGCTACTTGACCCAGAGTTTGAAAACCTCTGTGTAAAGCAGCGACTTGACCCTGTCTGCTTTTATCATAGACGTAGGCTGGGTGCCACCCTCTAAGATCCTGGCTAGTGTGCTGTTGGATGGACCCTCAGACATACCCCCGGGATTCTGACACGCAGCTGAGGCTGCTCTGGACAAGAGGCCCTCTACCTGAGCTGCACTTCAGAACCACCCAGACAGTTTACAGAAGAACCCGGATGCCAGGTCGCACCCAGACCACCTCAGTCAGCAGCTCTGGGTGGGGCACCAGGAATCATATGGTCCAAAGCATCTAGAAGACTTCATGGGCAGCCAAGACTGGAAGTAGTGTGCTGTTGCGTGGTGCTTTCCACACTTGAATCTCCTGAGCATCTTGCAAACGCTCAGATTCTGACCCTGGAGGTTTGCACTGGGGCATGAGATTCTGCATTTCTAACAGTCTCCCAGGGGACCATCCTTGGTTGATGCTCCTGTGTAGCAGGACTAACAGACACTAGCCTAAAGCCGTGGTTTTAAAGGTTGAAGCCTTAGACCAGCAGCTTCAGCATCAATGGAAACTTGTGAGAAATGTACATTCTTGGGCATCTCAAGCCCAGAAATTCAGGTGTGGCATCAGCAATCTGTTTTACCTTGCCTTCCAGGTGACCCTGATACACCCTCAAGTTTGGGAAGCACTGGCCTAGAGTGACAACAGTAGCAAACCAACATCCTGCCCAACTCCTGCGCTCCACTATATGCACTGGCTGACCGCTGATTCTTTTACGGAGCTCCAAAAACACCAGGGGACCCTCCCTGGGTCCCAATGAACACGTGACATTCTTGGGAAGGAGGGAGGTAGAGTATGTTGAGAAGGAGGAAAAAGAGTTTGGAGTCTAGCACAGAGATGAGAAGACTGTGGTGGGAGGAGAAGCGTTTTTCAAAATCAGCAACTTCAATTTTGGGGTAACTCTTCCCAGACTCAACTCAGGTATGTCCTCCCTGGGACACCCCCCACTGCTCACTCAAGGACACGTACATCACTCCCTTTTCAGATCTCTCACCTGTGTTATTTCCAAGCAGAATCCCCAAATTCTGGCATGAGAAGCCCCTAATTATTCCACTTATTTTAGTTTTGCACCCGGACTGCATATTCTTTTCAGTAGAAGTCATGTCATCCTGCTTCTTGTATTTTATTTTTTATTTATTTTTTCTCAACAGCCCACATTACTGCGAACTATGTACTGCATACATCATGCTAGAGACTGAACATCTGTGTCCCCCAAATTCCTATGTTGAAATTCAAACCCCAGTGTGACAGCAGTAGGAGGTGGGGCTTTGGAAGATGGTTAGGTCATGAGGGTGGAGCCCCCATGAATGGCATTAGTGTCCTTATCAAAGGGACCCCAGAAAGCTCCTTCGTCCTTTTCACCAGGTGAGGACACCAAGAAGTTGGTAGCCTGTAACCCAGAGAGGGCCCTCATAAAACACAAGACTTGTCAGCACCTTGACCTTGGACTTCCAACCTCTGGAGCTGTGAGAAATGAGTCTGTTGTTTATGCAGGCTGACCAGATATACCGTTTTAAACAAGACAGTACCATTGTTTTCTGTTCTGTTTAACATGGTACTTCTGGTCAGCCTATTTATAAGCCCTAATCTGGGTGTGTGTTACAGCAGCACCAACAAACTGAGACACAGAGTCAGTGCTCAGCAAGTATCTCCATGCTGATTCATGGAAGGTGGGACTGAGCTCTTCTGTCTCTGTGCGTTGAACATAGTAGGAACTCAGCAAATGCTTCTTAATGACTGTGTGAATTAAGCCGAGGAAAAGGTAGCAGTAAAAATATAGTTATAGGGGAAGCTAGGATGGCTCAGCGGGTTAAGCACTTGCTTTTCAGCCCCAGAGACCGAGGATCGAATCCCAGCCCCGGCCCATGTGGACCCATATGCTGAACTGGGTGCTCCCCCAGTTCAGTTCTTGCCGGGGCCTATGTGGGAGGCTCCCGGCCCAGTCCCTGCCCTGTGCAGCCCCTGTGCCCACCTGTGGCGTGAAACTATATGGAAAACTAATCCTGTCAACTATGGAGACTGCTCTGGGCTCTCTCCATTCTCTCTGTCTCTCTCTGTCTGTCTGTCTCTCTCTCTCTGTCAAAAAACAATAAAAATAAATCTTAAATATATATATATATATATATATATATATATATATAGTTATAGTTATAAAGTGGGTAGATGGATGACCAGCATTCATTGCTAGCACTTTGCAATGAATGCTGGTCATTAACAGTGCTCTCAAAATGTCTCCTGGTCATGACTGGTTATCACCTTACTATTCACTGTACTTAACACCGTCCATCTCACTCAGGTAACATGCTGGCAGAATCTCTTATGAGCAATGACAGAACCAATACCAAAACAAAACTGATCAAGAAATTATAACAACGATGCTTTAAACAGAGTTTTAAATTCTCCCTTCAATGGTTCTAAGTTCTTACAATGAGAAGAACATGTGAAATAGTGACGGTGAATGAAATTACTAAATACTACTGCATTTGCCTTGTTCATGCATTCCACAAATATTTATTGAGTGACCACTATATGCGGGCACTATTTTAGTCCCCGGACACACAGCAGTGACCAACATAGACTACATACCCCTTCCTGCATGAAGCTTACTTAGAGTCCACACCAGCACCATCCAAGAGAACTTTCCATAACGGCGAAAATGTTCTATCTCAACACTGCATAGCACTGGATTGGGCAGGGTTGGTCTAGGTGACTAACTCATTGATGCTTATTTAAAGAGAACAGTGGTAAAATAGTCTTTCATTGGCTGCTACCAACAAGACCGTTCCTTTGCTTGCTTTTGGTTGTGCACTTATAACCCTTGCACACTTCTTGGAAACTGAACACACACAACATGAGGCAGAAATAACCCTCAGCCTTCAGAGTAACTTCTAATAAATCTTATTAAAGGGCCCTATTCCAAGCTGCCTCTATCAGCCGAGAGTCACTCTTAATTCAGCAGGAAACACCAGGCAGGTATTCAACATTTTTTAGAAAAGACTGATGGAGAGTATTGGGGTGAAAAACAGGCGAACACCCGCCAGTGGTAGTGTTTTTTTGGAGTATGGAACCCACACACTGATGGAGCGGGAGCAAGAACGCTTCTGACGGCCATTTGTGTAGGAGGGGTCACGGCCAGGCAGTCACTGGCTGGAAGAGAATTAGAGCAAAGCCAGCGGGGCCCAGGCAGCGAGTGTGGAACGCTCTCCAAGGTGCTGAAGACATCTCTTCCTCCTAAATGAAGACAGGTGCACCCGAGAGCAGGCTCCTTGGTCTAATCCACAGAGCCTGTCTGTGGGACTACCATGACCCTGTGCAGTGCTCACCTCCATCTACCACGTGGTTTCTCACAAACCAGTACACTACACATTGGGGCAGCGGCTGAGACAAGAGGGGATGGACCCTGCGGAAAATTCAAACGAACACCACCTTTTCCTCTAGTGCTCGCCACTCTAAACAGCTTGTTGTCATTTGAGGACATAATGAGTTTTATACACAAAATTATCAGCTTGGCGTTGATAGCTAGTTATCCTTGGAGGCACGGAGGACACTGAGGAAGAAAAAAGAGCCTTGAAGGAAAATAGCAGAGGTTTCTGGCCCTCTCCCTATAGCCACTGTCACCCTTTGTTTTTCTGGGGTCTTCCTCGACAGATGGGCCCACAATCCCCTTTCCTCAGGTTAGCAGTGTTAACTGCTACCATCAGTCCAGGCTACTCAATAACTCCAGTGGAGTGGCTATTTGCAGAGGATGCTGATCCTCACTTCCTCACCAGCCCCGTTAGGCTTCCTAATACAAAGCCCGTCAAATCGCTCCAGGGCTGTGCTGGGTGAGGGAGACTTCAGTAACACTTCTTTCTCAGCTATTATTGGCAACAAAGAACTAGTTATTTGCTTTTCTTCCTTCTCTTTCCACCTCATGGAGCCTTCTCCTTCCCCAAAGTGACTGAAAGACAATCTCTGAGGAGATGCTGTTATCTCCCATAACTGAGTGCTAGATTCTATTTGTTTCTGAAACGAGTTCCAATAAGTGTAACGTCTGTGTTGATGGGCCCACCTCCTCCTAACCTGGGCCTTTAGATTAAAGAAGAACTTACTTTCACATACTCATGGTCAAGCACCAAAGACATACCCAATGGTCATTTACTGTGCTTGGAGGAGGCTTGTTACCCCTTACAAGGGGCATGAACTTGTATTTAAAGTGGACACAAAGCATTCTGCTCCATCTGTAACCTGAGCCCTCCTGGAAGTCTGGCATTTTCCCTTTACTGGGATGGCTGCTTCTCAGGAGCAGGAATCAGAAGGAATTGGAGTACTTGGCTAGCAAACAAAGCGGGGAGGGTGTGCGCAGCTGTGCTTTGGGGGGTCTGGGTGGAAAACATCTCTGGGTGACAGGTGTATTGTGCTTCTGAGTGCGCAGGCGCCAGGGGATCTGAATTTTGACTGTGGGCGTGTGTGATTTGTGTGGGCCGAGGGATCTGGGCCGGTGAACGGAATCTGTGTCTGAGGGGGAGAGGCCGGGTGTGTGAGATGACTCATATCTCTCAGGCTGTGGGAGGGTTTATTTGCAGGGGGCGAGGGGTAACTTTTAGTCTGAGGGGGGTCCTGTGTACATGGCATCCAGGAGGAAATATTTACCTGTGCAGCCTAGCGCAGGGGTCCAGTGGGTGGAGGAGAGACCATGTGACTTGGTGGGACTGGGTGGGGGATCTGGGGGTGTGTGTCTGTAGATAGGCACTTGCCTACAACCCTGGGCTCTGCACCCAGAAGAGGAGAATGGGTACAGAGGAAGAGGGAGGAACAAGGAGGTAGTTTAGCACAAGGCAGTTTAAAGAGAGGTGTTTCACACAAAAGCATGGCTCTGGAACCGCAGTTCGGAGTGTGAATCCCGGTGCCGCCCAATGCTCATCTGTTTCTCTGAGCCTCCGCTTCCTAATACGGGACATAGGAGGAACAAGAAAACCAATGCTAGAGAGATATAGGAATTAAATGCCATAATGCATGCTAACACTTGCCCCTGCCCAGCACGCAGTCAGTGTTTAATATTGCAATTCATTATCCTTTTCAATATCATTGTCATTGTCTGGCTATTGGTTTTAAAAATAATTGCTACAAGTGACATTCGTTGCACGTGACCATTATTATAAAATAGTGAAAATAATCATGAATGCTCACTATATTCCTGGAATAGCCATGTACGCCACCTCAATTAATTCCGTCTACTTAACAGATATTATTATCAGCCCTTTGTACAGGTGAAGAAACAGAAACTCAGAGAAGTTAAGTAACTTGCCCAAGGTCACAGAGAGAGCAAGGTACAACTGGGCTTCAAGCCCAAATGGCTGTCAACTCCACAGCCTGTACTCCTGCCACCCCATGCCCCAGCCTCGCCGTCTCCATGGGGTCACTGGACAGACTGTGAAAACCACTTAGCTCACTTCAGTGAGCAACACCTAGGTGCCTTGTGCTCAGGGGAGGATAAACCTGGAGGAGAAGGAGCTGGCAGAAATGTCCCCCGTTGGTATGGATTCCACACCAATTCCAGCTAAATGGAGAACACACCCGCCATTTGTGCATTTTTCATGAAAATCTCCACTTCCCCAAGGCAGCACTGGGAGCTGGGCGGAAGTTTGGGAGCGTTGCTGATGCCTGCCCAACAGTCTCATCCCATGTGCACAGGACAAGTAGGATTGGAGTCAGGACCATTCACCAGTTAGAGGATCTGCCCTCTCTAAAGGGAGACCCTTCACCACCCTTCGTTGATTGGGGAGAAGGTGTAGAGACCCACTGTCTGTTCTGGCAGATTCTGACACCCCACTTTGGCTTGGCTCACCTGACCGACTGTTCAAAGGCACGCATTCTACAGAGTCATCTCCTTGCCCACTGATGCCCTCTCATAGTCCTCTAATGAGAAGCGGGGACCACGTTCCAGCCAAGTGTCCCCAGATTATCCCAGGCCAGAAGGGTCGATTCAATGTTTCCATCATGCTATGTTGCCAATCAAAAGGGAGCGCAGGCCTTGGTTGGCGAGGTGCGCTGAACCTGTGTGCCTGCCTCGCTTGGGAGGTGGTGTGAGGCTAGATCAGGGTTCAAACCCTCAACTGTGCCACCAAAGGCTGGGGCCCTGGCTCCTGGGCCTCCCTTCCCTCACCTATAAAATGAGCATGATCCCCTCCGTCTGAAACAGACACATGCAGAAGGGAAGTGCTTTAGAGAGGGGAACACTGCTTAGCTGATTAGATGGGAGAGAGAGACCCAAGGACATAAATTCTATGAAAGAAGCACTTCTCATATCAACACATCAGACCCTAAACTCATGGCCGGCCATGGAATCAGAGCCTCTCTTGCCCCAGTAGTCACAGTGTAATTCCCACCCTTCCCTCTAAAACGGAAGCTCCATGAGGGCAAAGCTTTCTGTCTGCCTTGCTCACTGCTATTCTCCCAGAGTGCGGAGCACCTGCTCATGGTAGCCACTCAGGACATACTTGTTGAGCGGAGGACAGAATTTCATGGGCTACTGAAAATGTCCTGGGGAGGTGGGCAGACTGGGGTGCTAGACCTCACTTTCAGATATTCCCGGGAGCTGCTGGCTCCTGTCCTCCACAGGCTCCCATGTGAGGCTCCCTGCTCAGGACCTGAAAACTGCTCTTCTGGCTCAGGCACAGCTGGGACCACCTCTGGAGAGACAGATCTGCAGGGCAGCCTGGCCAGAGTCCCACGATGACAACTGCCCCTGGTCTCCCAAAGCGTCCAGCTGGAAGCGCCAGGCTGCTCGGCCACCCACCTCAGCCATCTACATCTGCTGCCCGGGCCTCTTTCGTGCCTGCACATGGGTGCGCGCACACGCACGCGCGCGCGCACACACACCCACGGCCTGGAACCCAGGCAGGTCTGTCTGCTGGCCTTGCCCCCGTGCCCCAGGGTCAGGGAACTCTCGAACCAGATCCGTGAAAGCAACAACAGCACAGAAAAGGCCGCCTGGGACCGCCGGGGCTGGGCAAGGCTGTGACAGGCAGCAACATTATATAATTAAACTGCCCCCCACGCCTCCTCCCCTTGGAGGAATAATGAACCCTGCCTCTCCGTTGCATAAGACAAAATAATAATTACTCTCCAGCCCTCCATCACTCCTGGATGTGGCCCGGGAGCAGGTGTTTAGCGCTTGCTTCATGCGACTCGGGAGGCAGTGAGCAGGCAGGGAGAAGACCACACGTACGCTCATGATTTCTATGCCCAGGAGAAGCACACTGCTGTGCCCGACTCCTTTCGCAGGCATCCATGCCTGAAAAATTACTGAGCCACCAAGAGGGAGGCGAGGAACCACTTCTGAGGATGAGCTCCCAGAAGGGGTGTGTGTGGGGGGTGGGGGTGCCTCTGGAGAACAAGCTTGTTGGGGTCTGGTTTCCAGGAACAGTAAATGTTCCCTGCCTCTCGGATACACCAAGGGACACTGGAGTGTCTGGGACGGGGAGGCCGCCAAGACTACCTGCACAGAAACCATCTTATAGCAGCCGCGGGCAGCAGACAGGCAGCCCCCTGGCTCCCACATCGGCTCAGCCCTGAACGTGGTGGCATCTTAGAATGAAGGCACAGAGCATTCCCTGAAACTAATGGGGAAAATGATTCAGCCACTGAACGGCGAGATTCCTGGGTCTCGCTAAACAGATGGGCCTCTCTCCCTCCCTCCTTCCAGCAGCCTGCTCCAGCAGAGCCAGCCTGCGTCCAACCACCTAGAAGTTTATTGCCTTGTTGTGTAGGTTTGGGTTCGCGTCCCCCGCCTCTAGCTCTCCCAATCACTCCCTTTCCATTGGCTTGGATTGAGCAGGACTGAGGGAGGCCCTTTGGCACCGCAGGAACACGAGAAGCAAAGCTGGGGCCTGACTCCCGGAGACCCACACCTGGGGACCTCTGGCAACAGGGGGAGGGGGGCCTCTCCCAGCCCCCTTCTGCCCTCCGTTGGTCCCAGAGGAGGCCATGGGCCCAGTCTGGCCTTTCCGAAGGTCTCTGGCCTGCTCTTGGATGATGCACAGGCACTGCTCAGCTCCGCGGCTCCGGGGCCTGGCTCTGCTCCCGGAAAGCCCCCGACACCTTTCAGCTGCCACAGGGGTGCTGTACCCCACCAAGCAGTGGGGCAACCTGTAGCCAGGGCCGTGGGCCTCCAAGGATGCCCAGGAAATGCCCAGGTGTCCACGGCCCGCTGGGGGGAGAAGCTCAACTTCCCCAGAGATAAACACAGAAGCAAGCGAAGGTCCCTCCTCCGCCCAGCCCCCGGCCCGCCCGCACGCACTGGCGCACCTACCTCCATCCGAGTAGGTCTCGGTGCCGTAGCCGTCCTGCAGCCCGTTGCTCCAGGTCCCTTCGTACTTGGCCCCGTTGCCCGTGCACTCCCGCACCCCGTAGCGCCCCTTAAATCCGTGCGTCCACTCGCCCTTGTACACCCACTTCCCCTTGCTCTCCAGGCCGATTCCGTGGCGCTTGCCCTGCGCCCAAGTGCCCTGGTACGTGTTGCCGCTGGGCCAGGTGTAGACGCCCAGCACCTCGAAGCCGTGGCTCCACGAGCCGGTGTATTCGCCCTGGCCCTTGGGGCCGGTGCAGACGCCATGGCCGTGCGCCTTGCCGTCCTCCCAGCCTCCACAGTAGGACCCTCCATCGTCAAAATTAAACCTACCCCCACTGGACATGCATGTAACTCGGTTTGCAAATCCCGCAAACGGTGAAAAAAAAAAAAAAAAAAAATAAGACGATCAACAAACCGGATTCTTGGTTGGTTGGCTGGCTGGTTTTGTTTTGCTAAATTTTTTTTTTTTTAAAGGAAGAATGGAGAAAGCAAAAACACAGCAAGCAGATCCCGAGCGGCGGGCGGGCGGCCGCTGCGCCGGCTTCGGTGGAATTTAAGTCAATCGGGGGCGATTATTCATTTTCGAGCTGCGCCGCGGAGCCTGACCAGCGTCTCGCGCTCCCGCTGGAGACAGGACCGGAGGGGAGGAGGGAGGGGGAGGGGAGGGGAGGGGGAGGGAGGGGGCAGGAGCAGCAGCGCTGGTGCAAACGGCTCCACCTCAGCGCCAAGTGCCCCTCCGAGGCGAGCCCGCGGGGCTGGCCGTGCAGGCCGGCGCGGAGACCGAGGCTCAGGCCCGGGGCACAGCCCCCCACCTGCGGCTGCCGCGCTGCGGGCGCCCGAGGGCGGCGGCCCGGCCCGCAGGCGGCCGCACTGGCGGCGGCGCGGGCGGCTGCACCATATTGGGGGCCGCGGGCCGGGCCGGGGCGGCGGCGGCAGCAGCAATGCGGCGGGTCGGGCGGCGGCGGCGGCCACGGCGGCGGCGTGCGCTCGGGGCCCTGCCTGCTGGCGCGGCGCGCGCCCGCACCCCGCCCGCACCGCGCCCGCGCGCCCCCGGCCCCCGCCCCCGGCCCCCGCCCCCGGCGCGCGGGCGTCCTGCCGGGGGGCGCTGCGGGGCCGGGCGCGGGGCGCGGGGCGCGGGGCGCGGGCTGGGGCCCCGGGCGCCCCGCCCGCCGAGCTCTCCCCCATGCCCGGGCCCGCCTGGAAATAGGGGTCCAGCCAGGGCACCTCAGGCCCCCCCGTTCCCGGGACTTGCATTTAAAGGGGACAAAACTGCGTGGTGGGAGGGCGCCTCTGCCTCTCCCGGGAACGGCGGGGGTGGGGGGAAGCCGCGCACAGCAGGCCCGGGGCGGTCCGGGGGCTCCCGAATGTTTCCGCGCCCCCACCAGGCGCCTCGCCCCTCCCGCCTGCCTCCCGTCCACGACGCCTGCCCCCGGTTTGACTGGAGAGGCTCTTGGCAGACCACAGGTGGTTTTCTCTATGACAAATCATCCGTCATTTTTCCGTACAGGCACTTTGGGTCCAAATGTGGGCGGGAGAGGGGCGCTCGCCCCAGAAAACATGTCCCCTCCCATAGATTAAAAGAATGCCTGGCCATGCGCACGCATCTTGGCATAAAGCCACCCCAATTGCTGCCCTGCGCCCTGGCCAACAGGTAGCCCCCCACTCTGGGAGTGGTCGCGCTTTGGGGGAGCACAGTGAAATCATCACTCGGACACCACATGGTCCCTCACAACCTACCCCTTCCTCTCTGCACACACACTCCCCACCACCACCACCACACACACACACACTCCCAAGAGATGGTGTCTGATTCCTGGATCCGAGTATCCTGGGACCAATTTAAAATGCATTTCCTGGACCATAAATCCGCGTTACCAGCTCGCGGGGAGCGTGTGCGGCAAATGGCAGCAGCGAGGGCTGCGGAGGGTGGACGGCACAGGGTCCGGCTGATTGGAGTGCGGGCGGGTGTACTGCGTTGAGCCAGGAATTGCAAGCCAGGCGAAGAGGGAGCCTGAGATTGAGCACAACAGCAGACGTGCAATTGAAACCTCCAATTAGCCAAGGGCCCTGCTCAGCCTGCTCCTGCCTGCCTTGTTCCCACCTTTGGCTAAACAGGCCCTCACTGGGAAAATAGCCCCTCCTGCGACCCCTAGAGTTCAACTCAACTTCCAGTCTTGCCCTGGGCACCCAAGCCCCCTTCTGTAGTCACCATCCTAGAGTGCAGTCACCTTCCCACCCCCCAGACCCCCTCTCCCCCAAGGAGGGTTTTTTAGGGAGTTTTTGGTTTTGCTTTGTGATTTGCAGTTAAAAAGCTTCAATGCACCTTCTTGTCCCTGTCTCCCTGTGCTGCTCTAGCAGGCTTCTCTGAGTGCCTGGGGGTGGAATTGTGGGGTCAAGCACATCTCGAACTGAATAGAACTCGCTCTCCAGAACACCTGGAGCATTGCCTTCTCACCCTGCAGTGCACCTGCGCTTCCGGTTCTGTACTTCCGGGCAAGCACCTGGTTTTATCAGACTTCCTACTAGGTTTTGTTTATTTTATTTTGTCACTCTAGGCATAGCATCTCAGGGCAGTTTGGTGTAAACAAAAACTTACCTATGGTGAATGTGTAGGCAAAAGGGCTGCAGACTTTGCTCACAAGATTCAGGTTCAAATCCTGCCTCCAGGGCCAGGCAGCTGGGTGACTTTGGGCAGTGGCTTGGTATCTCTGAGCTCCGTTTTCTCATCTGTCAGAATTAGGTTGCCGTGATAATTCAAGGAGCTGGAACCTGGGGCTTGGTAAGCCTGAAAAAGTGTGAAGTGGTGGTGTTATTAGGAGACCAGCCCCTCAACCCACCCCCCAGCAAAGGTCATGGGTTCCTTCGTGGGATGGCCAGCCTTTAGATGGCACCCCCCCCCCAAATACTGTTAACATAAAATCACTGTTTACCTTGTATACTCTGCACTTTCTTCCATTTTATTTCCAACACGTTTTTTGCTGATTCAGCAGCCTTTCCTCACAGGAACAGTGGATTGCAACTGAGATCTTGTTGGGAAATGGTGATTGGTTCCAAGCAACTATTAGCGAGCTCCTTCTACCTCTGGGCAGTGTATACCTGTCCCCCTGGCAGTTCCAACACACCCCTCACCCTCCCACAACTGACCCTCCCTTCTCTCTCCTGCACAGTCAGATTAGCTCCGGCAGCAACAGACTCTACTGTCTGAAATGCAGATATCAGGCATTCGTGTTGTACAATTTGGAAATCGTTCTCCCATAAAGTGGGGCTGAAGGTATTGATTTCATTTTGGAAGAAACTCTCGAAGGCTATAAACACAGTACCACCCAGCAATTTAAAAACAAAAGCCAGGGAGCAAAACAAAAAGTTATATCACCATGCAGAACTTCATGGCTGTGTGCACCGGGCTCTGGGGTAAAAACCTCCTATGAGAGATCTTACAGGCACTCCTCAGGTGACCTGGCTTACCTACTCTTCTTTCCTAAAGGCCAACTTGGAGCTTGTCTCAGTGAAGTGTCTGACCAAAGGGAAAATAATGACCAAGCAGGATTCCAGCCCATGTAGTCTGGTTTTGCAGCCTGTAACCTTTCTGGCCTCCAGGCATTGCCCTGCTCTGCCCTGCCCTGCCCTTGCCTGCTCCTTCTTCCGATGACTATGACCAGGGAGTTTCCTGGTTTCAGCTCCAGGAAGGCTTCCTGGTTTCCCTGTATAAAGAACTAGCCCCCACCCACCCACACACCCATCACCACAGAAGCTTGTCTGTTTGCTTCAGAGAACTACCATTAACAGTAACCTGTTTGCCTTTTTGTCTGTGTCTGTGTGCACCCCGACACTGAGATGGCGGCATCAAGACGTCCCATTCTGGGGGCTCTCCTATAACCAGATGTGGACACTCCTCGTGAGAGGTGGGCCGGCTCGTGAGTGTAGCAGAAGTTTCACAATGTGACTTGGAAGGTTAGGGTATAAACAGTGACATGGCTTCAGCCTCGTGGTCTCAGGATGCTAGAGCTTGGAACCAAGTCACCATGCTGCTAGGAAGCCCATGCAGCCTGCGGAAGGACAGAAACGGGGCCCACCACAGCCCCAGCTGCACCCCCAGCCAGCCCAGCACCAATTGACAGCCATGCGAATGCTCCGTCTTGAACGGAGAGCCTCCAGCTCAGGCGGGCCACCCACATAAATGCCCCGTGGAGCAGAGGCCCCCGCCCACGGAGCATTCCCTACCACAACTTGTCACAACTGCAATTTCTGAACAAAATTGGTGACTGGTTGTTATGTTAAGCTAGGGGGGTCATGCAAACTATAGCTCAGGGGCCGAGTCTGGTCCACTGCCTGTTTTTATAAGTAAAGTTTGGATGGAAAACAACTACCCCCATTCATCTACATATGTCTATGGCTACTTTCCCACCACAATGTCAGAGTCGAGTTCTTGCAACAGAGATCGTACGGCCCTTAAAGCCTAAAACATTGACCAACTTGTCCTTTACAGAAAGAGTTTGCCAAGCGCTGGGCAGCAGGCTACTCAGCGGCCATAGACTGGGGGGTGGGGCTTAAACACAAACTTCTCTTCTCAGTTCCAGAGGCTTGAACATGGCTGTGTTCTGATGAGGACCCTCTTCTTGGCTTGCAGATAGGTGGCCCCCTTCTCACTTTGTCCTCACATTTGGGGGAGACAGGAGAGGGAGGGAGAGAGAAAGAGATCAAGTAGGCCAGCGTGGGAGAGCAAGAAGGCTCTGGTGTTTTTTTCTTAGAAGGACACTAATCCTATGGGACAGGCTGCACCCTTAAGACTTTATTGAACTGTAATTACCATATTTTTCTGTGTATAAAACACCCCCATGTATAAGATGACCCCCAATATTTGGTCTCATTATTTAAGACAAAAGTACCATTTTATAAGTACTTCCTTACTCCAAATACAGCCACAGGGTTTCAATATATTAATTCGGGGGAACACGTTTAGTCTATGAAACCCCGCTTTAAGCCACTGAGTTCTGGGATGGTGTGTTATGCAGCAGCAGTAACCAGAATACACTGTAAACTTCACGCAGATGGAACCACATTTATGTCACTCACTCTCTGCCCCCAGTAGCAAGCACACGATCAGTGTAAGATACATTTTTATGGCACAAATGACCAACCCAAAAGCTGGTAGGAAATAGCTTGGCAACAGGGAGAATGCCCTTCGGGCGTCCGGAGGCCTGGGTTCTGGTCTTGGTTCTGACACTAACATGTTGTATGACATCGGGCAAGTCTCACAGCTTCCCAAGGCCCAATGTCTTCACCTGTGAAATGGGAAACTAGATGGTTTCCTTGGTCCCTCATTCTGCAGTTCTAGAGTTTTCCTCAGCACTCATCGCACTCTTCCTGCAGTCCAGTGTGACCCCGCACTGTTGTGTGGTGGGTGCGTTTACTTATCATCTCTGTGCTCATCAGGACCGTGGGTGTGGCGTGCACGGAGCTGTTGAGGGAGACTTCAGAAGGGCTATCTTTTTGGGGTCACCCCAGACCAGCTTGCAGGGTTTGGTAGCCTCGTGGCCTCCAAAACTGATCCCCATACACACACTCATGCAAACGTGAGAGGTCAACATGGCTGCAGCACTAAAAGCAGTTTTTAGGAAGGGCATCGCTACTGCATCCATGCAGCCCCCTTAGCTGCCTGGGTTTGCAAACTGGCTCAGCCATTTACTTTCTGGCAACCCATTATGGGATATCTGTGCCTCTCTCTTTTCATTTTTAAAGTAGCACCAATACCTGTTCCCACCTTGTAAGGTTGAGACAAAGAGTAACCAACTCAGCATAGGTAGCTAAGGTGTTTGGTGGTTCCTACCACTTTGTTGGTTCTCAGTAAGTCACAGTGGTTATTATTATTATTCCTTCCCTCTTCAGGGGTGGTTGTTCCTAAGAATGAAGGTGGTCATCTGTCATAGGAGCTGCCTATGCCCCCGGGGTGCTGAAGGTACCCCTATGTCCTCCCTCCCCCATTCTCTCCTGCCACCACTGTTCACCTTGTAACTTTCCACCTGTCCATACTCAGCCCGCAGGGAAGAGACAACAATTGCTTGGAGGTGCTCATGAGTCTAAACCTTGAGATTGTCCTTGAGTCTAAACCTTTTGATTCTTCACAAACTAGAGGCAGAAAAAGATGCCAGCCCTGAGTGGAAGCAAATGAAGAGCTAAATTATTGAATTTGGTGGCCGATTTCTCTGTGCTAGACCTTGAGCATCTTATTTCAGCTAAATCCTAGCATAACCCTTTGGGGTCTAGACTGCAAGCATCCCTTCCTTCTTAAAGACGGGGACACTGAGGCTCAGGCAGGTAAAGTGAGTGGCCCAATGCCACAGACAGCTAGCAAGTGTCATCACTAGGGCTTGACCCCAAAAAGACAAGCAGAACTTTGAGGGGAATCTCACTTCACTACCAGAACCCAGCTTTCAAAGCTGCAATCCTCTGTTTTGTTTGGTTTTTAAGATTTATTTTATTGTTTTTGACAGAGACAGGCAGAGACAGAGAGAAGGGGGAGGGCCCAGAGCAGTCTCCATAGTTGCACATCATTAGTTTTCAACATGGTTTCATTCCACACAGGTAGGTGGGGGTTGCGCAGGGTGGGAACTGCGCTGGGGACCTTCCGCGTGGGAGGCATGCCCCTTCGATCTGGGGGCCAAATGGGGGTTGGGGCAAGAGCCAAACTGGGGTCCTCCTGCATGGGAAGCACACCCCAGTTCAGTATATGGGTCTGCATGGGCCTGGGCCAGGATTCTATCCTCAGTCCCCAGGGCTGCAAAGTGAGTGCTTAACCCACTGAGCCATCCCGGCTTCCCCTCTGTTTTTGTTTAATTGTTGACCAGCCTCAAGGTCAAAGGTCTGCTAAGGAGAAACATTGAGAAACCTGAACCCTGAACTTTGAAAATGACTCCAAGACACCCACTGGGTGAGAATGGAAGACCTCTGGAAAAATGGCAGGCATAATTTTACTTCTTACTTATCAAGAACTAGCATGGCCTATGCCCCAAGGAGTACTGTCACTGGTCATTCAATTTCTAGATGAAGAAGAGAAGGGTGGAGGAAGGAAGGAGAAAAAGGGAGATAATGCAGAAGTGACTTGGATGGACTAGTAAGGAAGAAAAAGGAAGGCTATTGTGGAAGGTGATGCTGATACTGATGGGAATGATGAGAATGATGATGATGATTGTGATGATGATGGTGATGGTGATAATGATGATGATGGTGGTGGTTATTAGATCGATGTTCCTGGATCTGTGCTCAGCACTTTACATTCATTATAACACTTAATGCTAAAACAACCTCACGAGGCTGGTACTATTATTATCCCCATTTTACAGATGAGGAAACTCGAGGCTTGGACAGGTCAAGTCACTTGCCCAAGGTAGAAATGACCCCAAGCAGCTGACAGAGCATGGGCTTGCCACCAGCATGATCTTCTGTCTCAAGTGTGTAAACATCCCCTCACTGGGGAAGAAGAGTTGTTGTCTGTGGTTAAGCCACATATTTGTACAATTTGATGAATGGTCAAATAGCAAATGCCCATGAACAACCACCCAGCCCAAGGAATTGAACATTATCAGCACCCCCCCAAAAAAAATACCCCACAGTGTGCCCCTCCCCAATCATAACCTTCTCCTTTTCCCCAGAAAGAACCATTAATATGAATTTATGGTCGTCTTTTTTTCTTATAGTATTACCTCCTGTTCATGTGTATTCCTAAACACTGTAGTTCAGTTTTGCCTGTTGTTGAACTTTATGTGGCTAGAATTACATGATATGTGTTCTTTCTTCCCAGCATTGTGCTCAAGGCTCATCCGTGTGGTTGTGCATCTCTAGGGTCCATTAGTTCTTGTAGCTGTATACTATTCATTCTCCTGGAACTGGATATATAGTTTGTTTCCATCTGAGGGCTATTACAAGCAGTTGCTTCCACATATTGGTCTATGCATTCTGGAAGGTGTACACATGTGTCTTTGCCCAGGAACACATGTTCACTTTCAGGATTCACCATGAAACCTCCCTCTCGTGGGACTTCCCAGGCCAGGTGGCTGCTCTTCTCTGGTCTTGGTCAGCATCTGTGCTCCTCCTGTCATAGCATATGCCACTCTGCCCTGTTGTTATCTTTTATTTCATGGTCTCAGCTGCTCACATGAAGAGGGGGGAGTGCTATGTGGGACCCTGTCAGATTCCTCTCCTCCACCTTAGTGCCCAGCATGATGTCTGGCACACACTAGCAATGCAAGGCTTGCATTTTGAGTAAACGGTAAATGAACAAATGAATAGTCAGTACCCTCTCTCTAAACACGTTGAACCAAAGCTTGTCACGTAAGTGAACAGTGGCGCCCAGAGGTGCTGTTAAGACATTCACTCAGCTGTGGCTGTGTCTGATCTGCGTTTGGACCTTGTTTGACATGGGCTGATATCACGAATGTGGCACCTGGGGACACAGCCTGCAGGCAGAGGACTGGGGAGGATTACAGAGGCCTCACTTGCCCTTCCTGCTCAGCAGGTGGTGTGTTGGAAGCATAAAGACATCCGGAAAGATGCTTCCGGCTGCAGTGCCTTTTTCTATTCCCTCCCCCTTCTCTGCCTCCCCGGGCTAATAAGTGTGATTAGACCTCATTAGAGTGAGACAGCTAGTGGTTTCCTCGTGCCTTTCCCCTCATCTATTGTGTATCCAACTCATCCATCCTGGTGGAAGATTAGTGAGCAGGGGGGTGGTGGGAAAAGGCTCATGGATCTTCTGTTCACTGAAGAGGAAGGTGAAAGTCATGGAGTCCAAGCAAGGGCTGCAAACAGGGGCTGAGCTGCCATAGGTGGGTGGGTCTATCTGAGGGTCAAACCCAGTGTGGAAAGGCTCAGAGGTTGGGAGGTGAATCCAGAAGTCACAATAGTGGATTGGAGGCCTGGCCAGGTGAGTTCACACCTGTACTATCAGTGATGAGTTTCATCAGAGACCACTGACCTTGGGATAGCATGCAGCCTCCTTTACATGGATGACAAGCACCCCCTGCCCAGTGCCTGCCTATGCTTTCTGCCTCCTCTCTACTTCCTACTTCCTCCTCCTATATCCCCCTGTCAAGACTGGCCTCCGCCCTCACGTATTCTGTCCCCAAGGTGCCATATTTGTGATACCTGCTGTATGCTTCCCTGTCTCAGCTTAATAACTCCTTTTCCCCAGGAAGCCTACCTGACCCCCTACCCCACCCAAGGCCAGGATGGTTGCTCCTGCCCTGTGCTCCCAGAGCTATTTGGACCTTCTGACTCATAGCTTTTGTCACACTGTGTGGTCCAGCTTTGTTTTATCATCTGTACTCTCTGTTAGATGATTAGTGACAGGGACCATGGCTGCTGTAGCCACATGCTATCCCAACTCAGTATCTATACATAGTAGGTGCTCAATACATATGATTTGGGGGCAACTGAATAAATAAGGTGGCCCCGTATTTACTCAGGATCATGGAATGATTCAGAGATAACTGGGACAGGCAACAACTTCTTACCGCTCCTAGCCATGTTCCCTAACCTTGTCTTCTACATAGAGGACATCCAGAAGGCCTCCCTGTTCCTAGTGGCCACATCCTTTACCCCTTCAAGCCTGCAGTGGACATAAGGCTATTCAGCACTCATTACCCTTTACTGAGGCAAAAACTTTCAGATTGCCGCCTGATCCTCATCCAGATTTTGGTTAGTCTTCATCCAGGTGCTATGACCTCCAGTCATTCCTTCCTGAAGGCGGACCTGTGTCTGAACTTACCTACTTGCTGAAGTGCAGAAGCAAACACATTCTCTTTTGTTTACATCAATCAGCTTTTCTGGCATTTGCAAAATATGTTGTTTTTAAACAGCTTTATTGAGATATAATTCACATAACATAAAATATATACATTCAAAGTGTACAGGTCAATGCTTTTAGTCTAACCATAGAGTTGTGAACTATCACCACAGTGTAATTTTACCTTTTCATCATCCCAGAAAGAAACCTGTACTTATTAGCAGTTGCTCCCTATTCTCCCCTCCCCCAGCCCCTGATAAGCACCACTCTACTTCGTGTCTCTGTGAATTTGCTTATGCTGGATATTTCCTATAAATGGAACCATACGATAGAGGCCCTTTGTGACTGACTTCTTTTACTCAGCATCATGTTTTCAAGGCTCATCCACATTGTACGTGTATCAGTACTTCATTGCTTTTTAATGCCAAATAACATTCCATTGTATAGATGAACCACGTTTTGTTTATCCAATCATCAGTGGGTGGACATTTTCCATTCTTGGTTATAATGAATTGTGCTGCTATGAGCACTCATGTACAGGCTTCTGTGTGGACATATATTTTCATTTCTTGTGGGCATAAACCTAGGAGTGGAATTGCTGGGTCATATGATAATTCCAGTTCACCTTTTGAGGAACTTTCCAGACCAGCTGTACTATTTCCCTACAGATTAGTGATGAGCATCTTTCCATTTGGTATCCGTGCTTCAAACTAGAGAGCAGGGCACCCAGTTATACAGACAGGCCATGTTCTACCCGGCCAGCCCCCAGGGCTGGAGATGCATGGTTCTACTCCCCGCCCTATAAGTGATACAGTGATGGACACGCCCACACAGGCAGGCAGCGGGTACAGCTGCTGGGGACCCCTGGCCCACAGTCAACTGTCTGAACTTAACTAGTAACTCTACTGCCTCCTGCTGGGCAGCCATGGGCACCTCAACGTTCAGCTCCTTTATCGAAGCGCCACCTTCTAGGGCGGGGGTGGCGAACCTGTGGCATGCGTGCCCAAAGTGGCACGCGGAGCAATTATTTCGGCACGCGGAGCTGTGAATACCATTTTAAAAACTATTGTTTATGCTCTTATAGACATAAAAATAATTGATACCTCTATCGCACTCGATGGGTTGGCACGCGAGTCGAGCGAATATACTCTTATTTCATAAACTTTGGCACTCAATCGCCAAAAGGTTCGCCACCCCTGGTCTAGGGGAATGTCCCAGGGACATGAAATGGGCCACCCAGGATATGTAAGCACTGCATGACCAGTTCAGGTGTGTCCGTGTGCGTATCTCTGATCTGTTCCTTTGGATAAATTCCAACATGCTGAACAGCCAGGTCAAAGGGCATTTTGCAAACCTGCTGTGGCCACCTGGATGCCAGTCCTCCTTTTGACAGCTGCTCAACCTTCCACACGTGTCAGAATCACCTGTCTCTAATTCTGAGTCGGCAGGGCTGGGCCAGCCAGGCCTGAGGCTCTGTGTTTTAGGCGGTGCTGATGCTGCCGGTCCAGCACCCCTCTCTGAGCAGCGTGGCATGGGCCCCAGGTTCTCTGCCGTCCGCTTCATGCAAGAAGCCTGGTGCTCAGTGTGGCCAGGCAGACCTTAGCGAGCGTTTGCGTGGATGGCTGGGATGGAGGTAGCCTTGGAGGCCAGAGAAGCCGTATTTGGCATGCTGCCTGTGTCTGCCCAGCTCCTGCCCTCCCCGGAGGAGGCTGAATCTCTGCCATTAGCCATCAGCCCAGCCCGGTTGTTAATGCAGCCAATTCCTGTGAAGCTATTCCGCCCAGAGAGGATTAGACAGACTGGCTCTCTGCACCGAGGCCAGGCAGGGTCCAACCCTGTGCTGGGAGGGCCTTTCCTGAAGCCTCCCAGCCTGCGGCCTTCTGTCCCTGCGGCGCAGCGGGCAGGCCCGGAGAACACCGCGGGCGGAGGGAGACCCCGTCTGGACGCGAGCGTCCCTGCAGCGCCAGCTCCGCTTTGAGAACCAGACAGTACCTGCCCGCTTTCCCCTCCGCCCCCAAAGGCTGCAAATGCCTGTGCGTTCCTTCGGCGGGCTGGGGACACAACCCCCAACAACTTAAAAAATATATATATTTTGACGTTTTTAATTAATTTTGAACATATCGGTCACTTTGTGCAAGCTAAAAACCTAGCAACTTTAATCCAGATGAATGTTGAGGGGAGAGCACATAACTCATAGCGTTTTGCTTTCTGCGGGGATCACATAGAATTAATTGCGGGGTTGCTTGCTATTTTTGCGCTCCGGAAGGGTAATTTCATGTGGTTCAATATGGATCCTCATAGCAAAGCTTCGGGTCGTTTTGATAACTATCCCATTCTCAGGATACACAGTGCCAACATATTTGTATGCAGCCGCTAACTTCACACATATTGTTACCAACAGTTACTGTATTTCACGGAATTGAAGATGTCACCAAGTGTAAGGTGCTCTGGGCCCCTCTGTCCCACTGACAACTGATGATGCTCTGAGAACATTTAAAGAGCCAATGCCCCTCCCCCTCCCCCCTTTTCTCTTTCCAGAATTTTAGGGCTACTGTGTTCCTTGGTGCATGTTCAAGAGCCACATGAGGACTGATGAGCCAACGCTGGAGAAAGAGCTCCCACACGGCCGGTGTGTCTCATGTCACGGGGAACTGGCTTCCTTCTCTTCTGTCCAATGAGACTCTGAGGGTCAGTCCCAGGGGAGAATGATGGGTTGGGGGAGGCCAGACTGCGAATCTAAAGCCAGGACTGAGTTCTACCCCAGGAGATGAAGCAAGAAGATGCCTATATGTAATGGGCTACTGACACCTGGCCCTGACATTCCAGAAGGAGGAGAGGAGCTTCCCAGGAGTCCTGCTGTGGCCACGCTGGGAAAGCAGGGTGGACCCCCTCCCGAGGTGGGGTTAGGAAGTGGAGCGTGGTGAGCCTCACATGCGCCGCGAGGGTAGAACCCATTTGCTAGTGCCATGAGGAGGCTTTCCGGGGACAGAAGGAAGGCCTCCCAAGCTGCTCCAAAGCAACCTGAGGGAGCAGAGAAAGGAGATTGGCCGGGGTCCAGTGTGGTTGGAATGGGGCTGTGGGAGGAACAGAGTGGAGCTGTGCAGTTTGGATCCCTTGCAACAAAGTGGGGAACAGCTGGATTTTCTTTTTCTTTTTCTTTTTCTTTTTCTTTAAGATTTATTTCATTGTTTTTCACAGACAGAGACAGAGAGAGCTAGGGAGAAGTGGGGAGGGTCCAGAGCAGTCTCCATAGTTGTATGTCATCAGTTTTCAACATGGTTTCATTCCACACAGGTGGGTGGGAGCCCCACAGGGTGGGAATTGGGCTGGGGGCCTCCCGCATGGGAGACATGCCCCCTCAATCCAGGGGCTGACCCAGGGGGCGAGAACCGAACTGGGGGCCTCCCCCACGGGAAGCACACTATAATTCAGTATATGGGTCTGCACGGGCCGGGGCCAGGATTCGATCCTCGGTCCCTGAGGCTGCAAAGTGAGTGCTTAACCCGCTGAGCCATCCCAGCTTCCCAGCTGGATTTTCTTATCAGCTCATCTAGATGTGGGGCAAAGAGGAAGTGGGGTGAGGCTTCAAAGCTGCCTGTAGTCTAGTATCTGAGATAGAGTCACACTCTCTTTCCAGTCCACATGCCTGCTTCCCAATTCCAGATTAAAATACTGGCCATCGTGTGTGCGGCGTGACACACAGTGATGAGGCATGCTGTGTCCACATGTGCACACACACATGTGATGACCCCTGTGTGTCTCCAGCATATCCAAATGTGGGGCACATTCAACCCATCATGCCCCAGAGCATTCTCATAGCTGTCCCATTGTTAAAATATACTTAAGATTCTAAGTTATGAAGAGTTTGATGTGTACCAGACACCCATGTACCCCCACCCAGATTAATAAATATTCATCTTTCATATTTTCTCTGTAGTGTTTTAGGAGATCAAAGTTAGAGAGAGTTGAAGCTCCACCCCATCCTTTCCCTCCTACGCTGCCCAGAGGTATCTTCCTACAGCAGTTACTGCGTGTCAGTCCCATACTGCTTCCCACCATATGCCAACATCCAGAAACCCTATGTCATAGTGTTTAGTAAAGAGGAACATTGTTCACATCCTCTAGCAATTCATTTTTTTCTCACTCAGGACAACATTTTAGGTTTATCCATGTTGATTCATGCAGCTCTCATTCATTTTTAAATGTAATATGGTACCTTATTCCACTGTGTAACTTTTTATATATTCTTTTTTTTTATATCTTTTTATATTTATAGAGAGTAATTATTTTATCTTCAGTGCATATTTATTTCTATTTTACTTTTGACAGATAGAGAGAGACAGAGACAGAGACAGCTAGAGAACCGAACTGTGGGAACTCCCCAGTTCAGCATGTGGGTCCTGCCTGGGCTGGAGCCGGGATTCGATCCTCGGTCCTCGTGGCCTCAAAGCGAGCGCTCAACCCGCTGAGCCGTCCCAGCTTTCCCCTCACTGTGTAACTTTTTAACTATTCCACATCCCGATAAGCATAGAGGTTATCCCTAATTTGGCTTTATAGTCACTGTTTCTTAGATGATGAGTGCCAGACCATTCCTCCAGGAAGTGGCAGGCCAGGAAGTGAGCACAGATCTTCAGACTTCAAATCTAGTGTTCCTTCTTTTTTATCAGCAGAGGTGACACGTGAGCTTGGGGTTGTGGTGGTTTTAAAGACAAGTTCACAAATTCTTGGATAGTCCACCCCTCGAGAAGTGGCGGTTAACCCTCCTGCCCTTGAGAATGGGCTGAACTCAGTCACTCACCTCCAACAAAGAGAAAATGGCAGGAGTGGTGCCTTGTCACTTCTGAGATTAGGTTATAGGAAGACTGGCTTCTGTCTTCCCTTCTCTCTCTCTCATCACTCCCTTTGTGGGGAGCCAGTGGCCCTACGGGGAGACGTAGTGAGGAATGGAGGCCTCCCATCAACAGCCAGCAAGGACCTGAGACCTGCCGGCAACCACAACTCAGTAGAAGCCCCGCATGACAGCCCTGACTGCAACCCCATGAGCCAGAACCTCTTGGGCAGCTCCCAGCTTCCTGACCACAAAAACCATGAGAGAACACATTTGTTGTTGTCAGCCCCTGAGTTTGGGGCTATTTGTTAGGTAGTAGCAGATAACTGATACACTCCTTTGCATCATTCAGAGGCCACGTGATAGAAGGCAGGTGGACTTGGGTCATCACCCACCGTCTCAAAGTGTCTCTTCCTCATAGTGTCCTGGCCTCAGAGGGAGTGTGATAGCCCAGAAGCCAGCAGTGTGGACTCTGTCACAACTGTGTACTGTTTATGTACATACATGCATACATAAGTGTATATGTATACATGTGTGTATTGGCATGCTTGTACTTACATGTATATATGCATGCATGTATATATGTAAGCAAACACATATAAGTGATGTAGGTGGGTATGTGTGTGTTGGTGTTACATGTATAAGTGTGCATGTGTGTATATGTATGTGTGCATGAGTATATTGTGCATGTACATGTGTGTGTGTGCACACCTAATAGTAGCTATTGAGCATATATCATGGGCCCAACATTGTCCTAAGAACTTAAAATATATTAACCCATTTAATCCACACAGCAAGCCCATAAGGTAAGTCCTACTATCATCCCCATTTTGCAGATGAAGGAACTGAGGCTCAGAGAAGCAAAATGGTTTTCCTAAAGCCACACAGCAAATAGAAGTGAGACCAGGGTACAAAGCCAGACAGCCTGACTCCAGAGTTCTTACTTTGAACCAAGAGTCACATATTTGAAGGTGTAAACAAACCTATTTTCCCTTCTGAGCCACACAGCAGGGTGATGCTCTTACCTGCCCTCTTTCCTTTTGTTCTGGCCCCTTTGCAGCCTCGGAGAGCAAGAAATCCCAGCATGGATCAGCTCTGTATGCTCACTGTCCAGTCAGTCGGAGGGACTCTAGAGAAACAAGCGACCCCCTCCCAGTCTTAAGTGACAGGTGCAGGTCCAGACCTGCCCAGAGCCTGTAAGGCCAGAGGGGAGGCAGGACCACACATGCCCTCAGACCACAGAACCATCCCCAACCCAGCCTCACAAGCTGTGTCCTTCCTCTGGCTGCCACCAGGCCCAGCTGGGTGGCTCTGAAGTGAGTCTCTGCCCAGGCCTGCTGGCCTGTGTCCCCTCCCCAGGGCACCTCCCACCTGACCATTCATTCTCTCAGTGGGTTGTCTCTTTTTTTCTCTCCTTACTGCAAGCTTTTGTGGGAAAGAAAAAGGCCAGGAGAGACCCAAAGGCAGGCGGTGGCGCCCCTAGTGAATATATTTAGCTTGGGCAGAGGAGCAAGGCTGCCTCCGTCCTGGCTTCAGGCCTTATGCGCCCGCGGCCCGGGGTCGGATCATGGAACCGGAGGAGGACACCGCCTGCGGTGACAGCTGCCCTTGCTCCCCCCACTTGGCCGACAGACAGGCTGGCCTTGGCCAGAAATTACATGTTTTGAAGCTTTTCCTGAACCAGAAGCCCCAGGACAGCGCCTTTTTTGTGGTGGTTTGAATTCTCCTTGAAATCAACTTGTGCTTTTTTCCCTTTTGGTTTTTAAAAATGTGTTTCATTATGTAATATATATTCATTGTAGAAAAATGAGAAAATATAAATAAGCACAAAGGAGAGTTTAAAACCTCCCTGTTCCATTACTCACAGAGGAGATGAACTAACTTGATCTACGTACAACGATGACCCTACAAGCAAGAAGCCTGACCCTCTAAAGGACTGTGATTATCGCTGAGAGTTCCAACAGGCCAAACTAACGAGCATTAGAAGCCAGGATGGCGGCCACCCTGGGAGAGGGACTTGGACTATCCCCAGTGTTGTCACTTGTGAAAACGCATCAAGCTATGCATTTATGATTTGTACACTTTTTGATGTGTATATTCTATAAAATCTTCACTAAGTAAAAACTTGCCCTTTTTTATTTCCAAGGGTTCACCAATACTGTATTAACATTTTGGTGTGTTTCCTTTCAGATATTTTTCCCTCAGATGTTCATGTTTTGTTCATGGAAAGATATTTTAAAATCGTACTCTAACTCCTGTGTTTTCACCAGGACACAATGAATGCAGAGGTGGGAATGAGGTTCCCACCCAACCCTCCAATGGAGTGGCCACCTTCCAGGTTCTTGGGGTGAGAGCAGGAGCGAGCACTCAGTAACCATGAACTCTTATTCTTCATTGGCTCTTTTCACTTCCTCTCATACAAACATCTTCCCAAATCAAGAAATCACACTTGTGTTTTAATATAAAGGAGCCCCCAATACAGGGAAATGCTCACTGAGTCCTCCACAATGTTTTTGGCCCAACTTGAATATAGAAATGCTTTGGATATCAATGAAATAGTCCCAGGAATGCATATAAAATTTAATTCATTGGTTATATTAGAAATGCATGATTAGAATCACAAATGAGATCACATAGAATGTGCGGTGGAGACAGGCGAGTCATCCATTAAACCATTTTCCTCTTCATCCTGGGGATACAGGTGCCTCCATTTCCCAGCCGCCCTGGCAGGTGGTAGTCATGCAACAGAGAGCATCCAGTAGAATGAGGGCAGTAATACCTTGCACCATTTCCAAGCCTGGCCTCAGAAATCTCCCACGTCCAACCTTCCCAAGTTCACATCCATCTGCTGACAAGATGCTGAGGGCATGGTAGGTTCACTGCATGGAAGGGTCCTGGACCCCTAAAGACCACCCATCAAACACCTGATTAGAATTTATATGCAAACGATGAACCCGTGGCGGTACTTCATGTAAATGTCTGCTTGCTGCACTGGTTGCTGTGCCCTAATTCAATGCATTCATTTAGAAGTAATGCTTTTTTGTTTAAACTTCACGTTTCACAAGTTAATCTTATTCAAACGCATCACATGCATTGTCAGCATCAGTGTTTTTGTTCTTCAAGAATCAGTTCTTGAGTTTGCAAACTCAGTTTTCCAAAGCACATCATGTGGTTTTCACATATGAATTCTGTGAGATTGTCATCCATTTAGACACTGTTGATGATTAGTTCACCAAGACACACGTCTCCATATACAAAATATTAGGACAGTTTTTCCACATTTGACTTGCAGGTTTAGATCCTTGGTCTTCACAACCTAAGCACTTTCAGTATTTCTTTTTCAAAGAAATCTTTAAATGGTTTATTCGCATCTACACTTGCCAGGTCCTCCCCCAGAAAGACTTGCTAGACGTAGGTTAACTTTCTGTGTCCATTTTTTTTTTTTTTTTTGCTTCCCTTCAGCTGTCCCTACAAGTGTCTATGTCTAGCCTTTGTTGGAGGTCATTTCCGAACAAGGTGTCTGCTGCAAACAAATGTAGCTGTTCAAAATAAGATAATTGAAAGACTGACCTGTAAAGACACAATTATTAGGTGACTTTATTTTAAAACTGATCTCTTTTCTTTTTGTTATTGCTTCTGATATTGGAGATTTTCATACATACAAAGAAAAAAAAGTAGGATGAAGTGTATGATTGGACACCCATGTGCACCCGGCTTCCACAGTGATGGATTTATGGCCTCATTTTGTTTTGTCTCTGCCATATCAATCACACCCTCTGTCATAAGGGATGATTTGTGGAGGGTGGGGAAAAACCTTGCCTTATATGTTTAGTCAACTTCACTTCTGAAAACCGTCTACAGGGATGCCAGGGCAGCTGAGCGGTTGAGCACTTGCCTTGCAGTTGCGGGGTCTAGGGTTGATTCCTGGCCTGTTCAAAGCTCATATGCTGAACTGTGGCACAACTGGTCACCACCAGGATGGCTTAGCGGTGAAGGTTCTCGCCTCCCATGTGGGAGGCCCCTGGTTCAGTTCCTGTTCCACATGCACCACATCCACCTGTGTGGAATGAAGCCCTGTCACCACTAGTGGTGAGACTGCTGAGATCTCCTCCCTCCTCTCTCTCTCTCTCCCTCACCTTCTCTCAAAACAATAAAATAAATCTTTAAAAAAATTATGAGATTTCTTTTGCGAA
This sequence comes from Craseonycteris thonglongyai, assembly GCA_004027555.1. NCBI lineage: Eukaryota > Metazoa > Chordata > Mammalia > Chiroptera > Craseonycteridae > Craseonycteris > Craseonycteris thonglongyai. The sequence continues at coordinate 120,377 of PVKE010000189.1, forward strand.
TTTCTATTTTAGTTCACAGCTATCATTAGTGTTAGTGTATTTTATGGGTGGCTCAGGACAATTTTTCTTCCAATGTGGCCCAGGGAAGCCAAAAGACTGGACAACACTAATCTAATACCACCTACCTTCCAGGAAAGGATTCTGTCATGGAATTCTTTTCAGAGCCATTTCAAGAAGAAGCTGTTAACTAATTTAGGTTTAGGGGAAAAGAAAATCCCCCTTCCTTCCTCCCTTTCTCCCTCCCTTTCTTCCTTTCTCCCTCCCTCCCCCCACCCCCCCTTCCTTCCTTCCTTCCAATATGTATCTCAGGGTTTGGCCAACTTTCTCTGTGAAATGGCCAGGTAGTAAATATTTTCTGGTTTTGCAAATATACTGTCTCTGTTGCAACCACTGGGCTCTCTGAGGTCATAGAACCAAAGTAGCTGAAAGGACAATGTAAATGAGTGGGTGTGGCTGTGTTCCAATAAAACTTTATTTATACAAAACAGGCAATAACCAGATTTGGCCCACCAACATTCCACTGCCGTAACTCAGAGAGACAGAAGTGTCCACCTTGATTCAGCTGCCTCAACCAGAGGTGAAAAAAGATCCCCTTGGCTCAGAGCTTGAGCACTAGACGCTGCTTGAGTTCAAACCCTGCCTCAGAAGTTAACTAGTGGTGTGAATCTGGGCAAGTTACAAACGCCTCCAGCCAAGCCCTGTTGGTAAAAAGGACATTGTAACAGTCCCTGTCTCTGGGGAGAGCTGTGGGAACAACAGAGCTGGTGTGTGCTGGCATGTCCCTGTGGCTGACACTGCGATGCATAAGGGCTCACCGTTCTCATTAAGCATCAGGGCAGTTTCTTTTTCAGGCTGGGAGCTGGGAAAGAGAAGGCAGCACTGGAGGGTGGCAGAGGTGATTAACAAATCAGGGCCCCCTGGGAGCAGGAGGGAGTTGAATTGAGAACAGGCAGGAGGAAGCAGACAGAAGAGAGGAGGGCTGCTCTGTCCTTGGTAGCGTGTAACACAGTGAAAACTAACCAAATGGCTCTTTTTTTTCTGGGGTTTGTCTCTCCCTCTCGATTATGCTGTCCATAATAGCAGGGACAACATTAATTTTTCACGACTGTGTTCCCAGATCTTAGCACAGTGTCTTGCATGCTGCAGGTGCCCCATGGAGGGATAGGTGGGAGATAGGGAGAAAAAGAAAAGAAAGGCTTCTTCTGGGGACAGCAAGAAAGAATGCCACATCATCTGAGAGGGGTGGGCCTGAGGGGAGGGGAAAGGAAAGGAGCTAGGAAAAAAGCAAAAGGGGAAAAGCATTGGGACAGAGTCATAAAAACAACAAGCTGCACTGTGCACCATGTTTGAGTCCTGATTTTAAGAAATTAGATAAAGATGTTGGATAATGAGAGAAATGCAAACGTGGTTTGGGGTAGTGATGACATTAAGGAAATATTGATAATTGTGTTAGATATCATAATGGCATGAGGGGCACTTGTTTTGAAGGCTCTATTAGTCAGAAAGTGTACTATTAATAAAAATGCATGCAAATGACACAACGTTTGGAATTTGCTTTAAAATTCTGGGGCAAAAAAGATAAAAGGAGTAGCAAGATTAGCAAGTTGGCAAAATGTTGAGTTGAAGCTGGGTGATGGCTACATGGGAGTTAATTACGCTCCTTTTTCTACTTTATTATGTTTAAAATGGTCTATAATAAAAGGTTAAAAATAATTTTTCTTAAAAAAGCATTGGATAAGTTTAGAGATCTGCTATATGACACAGTGCCTAGAGTTAACAGCATTGTATTATGCACTTTAAAATCTGTTAAGAGGATAGATCTCACATTATGTGTTCTTACCATCAAAAAGAAAAAACCCAAACACAACAAGAAAAGGACACGAAGAAACTTGGAGGTGATGGCTATGTTTATTACTTGATGGTGTCATGGTTTCATGGGTATGAGCATATGTCCAAATCGTCAAATTGCGTGCATTAAATATATGCCGGTTTTGTACATCAATTAAACCTCAGTAAAGTTTTTTGAAGATTCAGTGGCAGAGTTAGGGGGAACAAAAAGCATTGGAACAGCCAATAGGGTGAGTCCACTCAGACAAGGGTGCCCAATCCAATAGACCAGTGCCCTCTTCATAGAAAATATTTCACACCCCTGATGCCATCCTGAAATGAAATGCATAGAAACTTATACAATTTTCCCAACTCTGCATAATGCCCAGCTGCAACATGCAGCAGCTATGAAAGGAATACACATCGACGTGAAATAACACATTTTTCAAAGTGATCATGCCTAGCTATGCCTCCCTGGGAAGAGAGAATGGACCTGTTAGCTGCTGTGTTGGTGCAAAGGCTCACGTGAGAGTGACAGTGAGAGATGGCACCTGACCCAGGTGTGGAGAGTGGGACCCACCGACTGGTCACATGGCTTTTCAAATGGCGAAAACCTCTTGTCTAAGTTCCGAACACAAACCGCAGTGGCCTGGTCATTTGCAAAGTAGTTGCAATCCTGGCAACAGTGTGGTGTAAATACATGGAAAGCCCTACTTGCAGTCCGCATGTAAAATGAAGTTTTGGTCTCGACACACACAGTTATCAACAGTTTTCACCTGTGTGACTATTGCTCAGGATGTCCTAAAACAGGTAGGTGGCTGTGGGATGCTGCTCTGGTGGCATGTCCAGGCTCTGTGCCTGGCACCCTCTGAAAACAGGCAGCATCCCTGATCACTGTGACAATCATCAACCTCCTTCCAGAAACTTCCAACTTGGGCCCGAGGGGAAGCAGTGCTTACTGCATTGGGCATAGGGGTGCTGGCTAGGGGGCATTAACCAAGTGGCCCGGTTTTGTGCCTTTCCCCAACGAGGGTGGTGGTCTGGAAGTGGGAGCAGGTAGAGACAACAGCGTTTGGACTCAGGCTGGGGCTTCTTAGGCGCAGGTACCCCAGGGAGCTGCAGAGAACCAGGTGGACTCGGCTTCTCCCGGGCTTCAGTCATGCAGCCACCCAACATCTTTAGAAAGTAGAGGAGGTGAGAGTGGGTTTTGGTTTCAAATAGGCAGACCATATCTCCTTGAGACAAAAATGGGCTATTGGGATGACAAAAACAGGATGGGGCTATGTAATATTCCATATTCATGAAAAAGTAAGATGATTACAAAAGGTTTATGACATGAACATATTGAACTAACCATTATTCATTCTTCAGTGACAGAACTCATACAAAAGTTTGGGTAGACATAAATGGGGACCATATGTCACCACAATCATGCTGTGACTACTTCTCCGATGAAGTAATCTTAGGCAGCAAATTTCAGCCTTTCAACACCTTATCATAAAACTCTTCCCACTCCATAATACAATTTTGTTTTACAAGTAACATAGCCCTCATTGTCTCAATACTTAATCTAGATGTCTCCTTTGACCACATACTGTTCATAACAGAAAGTATTCTTTCAACAGGTGCTATAGTTCCTAGAAGACAAAGAATAAATTCTACAGTATTACAAAACTCTTGAAAGTCTAGGCATTTTTTGCTCGTTTCAGAAAAAAATGTTTAACTCAACCACCAGATACATAAATGTTTTCTTGATTCCGTGTATCCAACTGCCTCACAATTGTAGATTTTATGAGGGTCCACTGACTGAATACAGGAGTTTCTTTTGTTTCTTTGTGCGTGAAGAGTTCCTCGTTGAGGCTGTTTTGTATTTCTTTCCATTCAGGTGTCTTTCTTAGTAGCACCCACTTGTCCCCTTGTTGATATTTCTATTTCATAGAAATTCTCAACTACTTAAAAAACCTGCCTCATTAATTGCTCCTCAATGTACTAACGTTTTCAGTTGTTTTTGACATCAGTAGTTACAAACACTTCATTTTCTCACAAGATTGTCAATATTTATGGCTACTCTTATAGCTGAAATATCACCTTTTCAATTAAACGAATGTAAGTTTGAATGCGGACACTAGATCTCTGGCATATATCAATAAAATACTTATAAATATCACATGAGCAGTAAAAAAAGGATCTGGATGGCATACCACACTGAACACTCTAATGCAGGACTACAGTGGCCAGATTGCAAAAAATCATAAACACACACCAAAAAGGAAAAAAAAAGGGGGTGGGGAATGAATTCCCCGACTGCTATTATAAGCCGGTATATGCTAATGTACCAGAAAGTTCTGCGATAATACAAAAAAAATAGCTAACTGCCTGTTGAACTGAAATATAAGTCTGAAAAGTCTGAATCAACCTGAATGTAGGGCAGAAAGAATCTCTATGGGCAGAATGATGGTAGAAATAACAGGAAGACTCACTCACTGCATCCCACACTCCTAACCTGATGGAAGCAAAGGGCCAGGTGAGCCCGTTCAGTAGTTCATGTGCATCAAGACCCTCCTGGCTCCCACTACTGAACAGGGCTTGGTGACCACTTCTTGAATTTCCTGCCGCTGCAGACAAGCAAGGGGGTGGCGTCTGACCTTTGCTAGCTCGAGAAGCCTGGCCCTGACTAGATAAAGTAAATGGAACTTCCTCTTTTGTCACACTAGTAGTTTTACTGCACACATTGATGAGCATGATAAGCAACCTGCATTCAGTTTTTTACAAAAAATAAAAAACGGGACAAAATTAACATTTTTATTAAAACGATGGGACAGTCAGGAAATATGAAGAAAATGGTACTGTCCATTTAAAACAGCAAGTATAGTCAACCTAATTGTAAATGACTCTTCACCAAGCTATGCAGGTCAGGGCCCTGGAGTTTGTGGGATGTGTGACCTCCATCAACAGTGGGTGGTGTCATATTATCAGTATCACCAGCCCAAGACCTGGCCCCTGCATCCCACCCCCACCCCCATTCTATCTGTGAAGTTAGTGAGCTCACAGCAGGCACAGGGAGACTGGTTTTTTTTTTTTTTTTGTTTGTTTGTTTGTTTGTTTGTTTAAGATTTATTTTTATTGTTTTTTTGACAGAGAGAGAGACAGACAGAGAGAGACAGAGAGAAGGGGGAGGGCCCAGAGCAGTCTCCATAGTTGACAGCATTAGTTTTCCATTTAGTTTCACTCCACAGGTGGGTGCGGGGCTGCACAGAGCAGGAACTGGGCCAGGGGCTCCCACATAGGCCCCAGCAAGAACTGAACAGGGGGCACACCCCAGTTCAGCATATGGGTCCGATCCGTGGTCCCCTGGGCTGCAAAGCGAGTGCTTAACCTGCTGAGCAATCCCAGCTTCCCCGAGACTGTTTTTTTTAAATCGAGCTCTTGCTGAGTGTCCTGAACCCTCACACGGTCCTGTGACATGGGACCATCACAGTCATTGTTCAGATGGGCTCACTGAGTCACCCACAGTTCCCTGTCCTACTTCTGGGGCACCCTGACCATCTGTGGAGCCTGGCCCAGAGGTAACTTGCTCAGTGGCAACTTTCCCCACATTCCTCAGATTGGCATGGATCCCCTCCTGGGATTTCCCACAACATACTGGCATTCCTATACCTACCACCCTGACTTGGGCAGGAAACGATTAGCTCCTGGTCGGCCCCAGGAGACAGGAAAGGCAGTGTGGGGCAAAGAACAATAGTCCTGGGTCCAGGTCCCTGCCCCTCTGCCCTGGCACTTCTTCCTCCTTAAGGGAAGATACAATACCCACCTCCTGAGGGTATTACAGAGGCCAAACTGCACTAAAAGGGCCTCAGGCCTCGCCCCACCCAGCCGCTGCAGTGGGCATTCAGTAAGTTAGCCTTCATAGCTGTACTTTCTGTTTTTTGGGTTTTTTTTCTTATTTGCTTTTTCTTTTTTGACAGAGAGAGAGAGAGAGAGAGAGAGAGAGAGAGAGAGAGAGAGAGAGAGAGAGAGAGAGAGAGAGAGAGAGAAACTGAACTGGGGGAGCTCCCAGTTCAGCCCATGGGTCCGCACGGGCCGGAGCCGGGATTCGATCCTCGTTCCCCGGGGCTGTAAAGTGAGCGCTTAACCCACTGAGCCATCCCGGCTTCCCCCATAGCTGTACTTTCTGACCATGAGACTTCAGTGTTTTCCACTGACTGAATAAGAAAATAAATAAACATATTCATTCAACAAATCTTTATTAACTGTCCACCAAGCATGGATCTCTGTACTAAAGATTGAGCAAATGAAGAAAGAAAGAGAATCTCAATGATCTGAGCGAATACCTGTGCTGGTCGAAATGGAACCGTAGGGGATACTGTCCTTTCTCCCTCCCTGCCACTGGGGGGCCCACAGGCTCCGTGGATGCCAGGCAATTCCCAGTGGACAGGCACCCAAGCCAAGGCTGTGGGCGTCCAGGAACCAGGCATTCCTCAGCTCTGGAATATTGAACACATTCCACGTGGCCCCTGGGATAGCTGTAGGCCCCGCTAGCAGACTCAGAGGATTGTTGTCTAAAGGCCATTGGGCAGCAAATCCCAGCTTCCCAAGAGAGCTGGGGGAGCCCTGAGCATCATTGGGTGGACCTCATGCTGTTGCTAAGCAAACTGAGACCCAGGATGGGCAGGTCACTCAACAGTCAGGGGCGGAATCCAAGCCCCTAAGACTCAGCTAAGCAGAGTTTCTGCCAGACTTCCGGGCCTGAGAAAGAAACACAGTGCAGACAAAGGGAGGCAGGCAGCCCTGCATTCAGGGCTGTCCTCCCTGGGCATGGGATCCACGTGAAGTGCCCTGAACATCCAATGTGTTTGCACAGAGGCTCTGGTGTCCCCGCCTGCCAGGGCCTGCTTGGACCGTCCTGCGCATTTGGTCAAGTGGCATCTGCCCCTCAGGAGCCTCTGTGTTCTTTGCAGTCAGGACCCAGAGCCTCCTCCTCTGTTCTGGGGAATTTCTCTACTTCATTCACCAAAGACATGCAATGAAATGTTCACTACAACATGAATGGTGGTAGCCCTAACCTGGGAACAACGCACATGTCTACCTATAGTAGAATAAATAAATAAGTTTGGTCTAGTCACACAGTGGAATACCATGCAGCAATGAAGAGGAACGAGCTAAAACTACAACAACATGGATGAATCTCATAAACACATGAGTGAAAGAGTACATGCTACCTAATTTTATGTGTAGAAATCTCAGAAACCAATCTTCCATGTTGACGGTCACATCAATGGTTACTTTCAGTGGGTGGAGAGTGACTGGGAGGACAGAAAAGGGGAGTTTTGTGGGCTGCTGATGTTCTGTTTCTTGATCTGGGTGCTGTTACATGAGTATTTTTACTCTGAGAATTTGACCAACAGTATACTTAGGATTTGTACACTTTTTGTTAGTCTGTCATGCTTCAAAAATGTTTACTAATAAAAACATGTTTAAAGAATTAAAGAGGGGAAGCCGGGATGGCTCAGTGGGTTAAGCGCTCACTTTGCAGCGCCAGGGACCCAGGATCGAATCCTGGCCCCAGCCCGTGCGGACCCATATGCTGAACTGGGGAGTGCCTTCAGTTCAGTTCTCTCTCTGTCTCCATATCTCTCTCTCTCTCTCTGTCAAAAACAAACAAACAACAAAAAAAAAGAGAATTAAAGAAAGGGAGCAGCCCAAATGCCTATCAATAGATGATTATATAAGCAAATAGTGGTATGTCCATACAATGAAATATTACTGGTCCATAAAGAGGAGTGAAGTACTGTTTCATGCTGCGGCATAGATGAACCTGCAGAACAATTATGCTCAGTGAAAGAAGCCCGATACAGAAGGTCACATATTGTCTGAAGCTATTATATGAAGTATCCAGAATAGGTAAATCCACAGAGATAGAAAGCAGATTCATGGTTTTCAAGGCCCAAGAGGGAGGAAATGGGGAGTGACAGCTAATGAATGGCAGCAGAATTTTGGGGGGGATGATTAAAATTTCTGGAATGAGGTAGTGGTAATTATTGTAACCACTCTTCAGTGTGCTAAATTTCACTGAATTGTACAATTTAACTCTATGTTTAAAAAAGTTAATAGGAGTATCAAGGGGTCAGGTGAACTTTATGTTTAAAAAAAGATAATAAAACATTGAGGAGCTGGCCCAATATAAAAAGAGTAGAATCTCTAATAAATGTGTCCCCTGCAAATTATACCAAAGTACATAATTTTATTTTGAGTGCTTACTATGTGCCAAGACCTAGTATAAGTGCTTTTCCTACAGTATCTCATTTCTTTTTTAAAACCATCCTAGGGAGCAATTATTACCATGTCCAATTTTATAGATGAGGAAATCAGACATCCCAAGAGGCCCCGTCCTTTCCATTCAGAGAGTCCCGGTGTGGGGCTTGAGTGGTTTTGTCATAGGTCACACTCATAGGCAGGTGAGTGGCTACATCTTCTGCTCTGTGCAGGGGACACAATTCCTGTGGTCTATATAAAGGCAGGCCCAGGTTCCTCACTCACAGCTGGCCTGATGTGACCAGCAGGTAAGACATTTGCGGTGAAGAGCAATGGTGTGAGAAGACAGGCGATGTGTGACCCAGGCAGACTACCACCACCCTCCCCAAACCTTCTAATGAAGCCTGTGGCAGGGACAAGGAAGGAGGCTGGGGCCTCCCGCCTTAGCACACTGGCCTCTGATGAGCCGAGTGTCTATAAATGATATCACAATCATGATGACAATGACAGTCCTCAGTTCAGGGACATCCTTCTACGCGCCAGCCTTTATGAGACACTTCATGCATCATCCCATTTGATTCTCCCAATAACCTGAGAAATAGGACCTAGTGTTTCCACCATTTGACAACCAAGGAAACTGAGGCTCAGGGAGGCTAAGTCATCACAGCTCCAAGTGGCAGAACAGGGATTTGAACCCAGGAAGTTGGACTCTAGCACTCTCTGCTTGATACAATTTACTGACAGGTAGCCTAGGCCCTGAATATCCCCCTGAGATGGCAAAGGCAGTTTGTCACCGTAAACAATTGGAACCTTCTCCCAGGTGGCAAGTTACATAACAAGAGAGGGAAGCCAAGAAGCATCTCAAGCTCAGTGTCTGAAAACACAAAGCTTCATAACCTCTAGGAGGGTGGTCAGTGCTTAGATGCAAAGACAATTCAAATCATGCACAAAGCCAGCAGCCACCCAGGGCGGCTGCAAATACCCTGGTGGAAGTAAAGACGCCCCCTCCAGGGCTGAACACGCCTGACAGGGGAAAGCAGCTGGTGGATGCTGAGCAGGCCCCGGCTTAGGCCTATTTCCCTCCAGCAAGAGAACATATGGGAGGCCAGGGTTGAGGCCACAGGGAGCGGTGGTCATCAGAGCAGGCAGCCTGGGGCACAGCAAGTTTTTCTATGTCCAGGCTGAGGCCCATCGATGAGGAATCTGCCCTAACAGAATCCCAAGGGGGCTTATGTAATTATTCAACAAATATGTACTGGGTACTGCGATGGTTGATTTTATATGTCAACTTGGCTGAGCCACAGTATCCAGATAATTGGTCAAACATTATTCTGTATGTTGCTATGAGGTTGTTTTTGGATGAGATTAACATTAGATTGGTGGACTTTGAATAAAGCAGATTGCCCTCCATAATCTGGGTGGGCCTCACCTTATCAGATGAAGGCCTGAATAGACTAAGAGACTGACTTCTTCCAAGCGAGAGGAAATTCTGCCAGCAGCTGGCCTTCTGGCTGTGACTACAGCATTGGCTCTTCCCTAGGTCTCCAGCCTGTGTTGGTCCATTCTGTAGATTTTGTATGGCCAGCTTCCATAGTTGTGTGAATCAATTCCTTAAAATAAATATTGAGAGAGGCAGAGGGAGAGACAGAGACACAGAGAGAGACAGAGTTGGATATAGATACAGATACTCGTAGCGATCGAGATAGAGATAGATACATGCATGTGTGTGTGTGTCTATATATAGATCCTATAGGTTCTGTTTCTCTGACCAGTACAGGCACCTCCTGTCCAGTACAGCTGGAACTAAGAGTGATGACACAGCCCCTAAGGCCTCAGTCTGCCCCATCTGTTAAAGGGGAATGGTAATGCCAGAGCTTCAAGGGCAGTGTACCAGTATATAGGACAACGCAGGTGCAAGGCTTTGTCAGCTCCCAACATCAAGGCTGTCTGACAGGATACAGGCTCCTCCCACACAGCTGTGTGACCTTGACCAAGGGACTTCATATCCTAAGCTTCCATTTCCTTGTGAAGTTAACTAATGACAGTTTTATGTCATGGGTGCTGATCTCCCAGGAGAATGAAATGATCTCTAATGTATAGAAAGGGAATTGTGCCCAGCCCACAGTAGGTGCTCAGCAAACCTCTGGCTATGGCTCTGTCGTCGAGCGGGAACTGGACTGCATCAGAATCACCTGCGGGGTCAGGTTGCTGGGCTCCTCTGACCCACTGAGTCTTCGCTGAGTGGAGGAGCCTAGGCTCTGCATTTGAATCATGTCCATCTCCAGGTGGCAGATTAGGGAACCCAGGCTCATCACAGAGGGGCACCAAAGGACCCTTTACATGCGAACAGGGCTGTGCCTTTATAGCCAGGCAGCAGCAGGTCCCTAACCTTACATCCCTGGGCCAAATGAATTGGGCTGGGGCTAGGCTCTGGGCCACCAACAAAAATTGCCTGATAATGAGCTACCTCATTACCTCATGGACTGCCATTCCCCTCAGCCACCATCTGCCATCTCACCTGTCACCTGGCATGTCCCCATCTTCCTGCTGGCAGGAATGGAGGAGTCCATGCTGCCTTGAGCCTCCCTCCTCAAAATTGGGCCTCATTCTTCTCTATGAGGTGGGGGGTGGGGGGAGGGGAGCTCTGAACTGAGGCAAGGCTGTGCAACAGACTGGAGCTAGGATGTGGTGGGGTGGGGGACAAGCAGTGGGCTCCCCCAGGACAGCCCTCCAGAGGTGCTGGGGGGAGAGGCATGTCTGCTCTCCAGAGGTAACTGAGTTACCTAGTGCAGCATTCAAAAGCACTCAGGCTGCCGGCTCTGCCTCTAGGTTCTTCTTTCTTACCAGAGCTCCAATTTTGTGCAGGGTGCCAAGGTCCCAGCTGAAAACCTGCATGTCCCAGTTTTCCCTGCAGCCAATGGCCTGTGCAAGTCAGGGATGGTGTTCTGGAAAAGCTGGCATCTGTGCTTTGCAGATCTCCCCCCACCCACTTGGAGGCCACAGATGTTGGCAGTAGCCCTGCCATCTTGTGACCATGAGGCCAGGAGCTGGGTGAGGTCACTGTTGCCCCCCACATGCACACCCCCGGCTGGGCTGCCTATATTTAATCAACTTCGGCCTCTGTGATGAAACACGCCCCTTTCTCCACTAAGCCGGGGTCTGGTTCTGTTCCTGGAAGCCACGCACAGTACTTAACTGTCTTGAGAATGAAATGAGAATCTTCTCAGCCCTGCCCCAGTGCCCAGCTGCCCCAGAGGCATGCAAAGAAACCAGGTTCTTGGGGTCTTTCCAGACACACTGGATGCAAGTATGACCACGTATGATGATCGGTTGTTTTTCTTTTTCACCCGAATGGCAGCACAGAGCACACATCCACTCTACAACAGAGCTTAACTTCCTCCTAGACAGGGCGCGTGCTTACAGGGGGCTGTGCCTCCTTCTCTGTGTGAATCTACCGGAAGGAGCGTCACCATCCCCCACTGAGGGACTCCAGGCCGTGGCCAGTCTTTCCAGGCACATGTGTTGGCAATGATTTCTTTTTTCTCTTCTTTTTCTTCACTTGGTTTCTGCCTTTCTTTCTTTCTATTCTTTTTTTAACATTTATTTATTTAGACATTCAATAGTATTTTATTTTAATTTTAGGTGTACAGCATAGCGTTTAGACATTTATATAATTTATGCAGTAATCCCCTGACTAATCTAGTACCTACCTGGCACTATGCATAGTTGTTGCAACATTACTGACTCTATTCTCTATGCTGTACTTTATTAATATATTCCCTTGACTATTTTGTAACTACCAATTTGTATTTATTAATTCCTTCAGCTTTTTCTTTTAAAGTATTTTTTTAAAGATGTATTTTATTGTTTTTGACAGAGATGGAGAAAGACAGAAAGAAGGGGGAGGGCCCAGAGCAGTCGCCATAGCTGTACTTCATCAGTTTTCGACATGGTTTTGTTTCACACAGGTGGGCAAGTGCCGTGCAGGGCGGGAACTAGGCTGGGGGCCTCCTGCATGGGAGGCATGCTGCTTGGAGCCAGGGGCCGAACTAGGGGGCAAGAACCCAACTGGGGGTCTCCCGCATGGGAAGCACTCCCCAGTTCAGCATATGGGTCCACATGGGCAGGGGCCAGGATTCGATCCTTGGTCCCCAGGGCTGCAAAGCGAGCGCTTAACCAGCTGAACCATCCCGGCTTCCCCCCTTCACCTTTTTCATCCTCCCCCCACCCCGACAACGCCTGCCTCTTCCATCTATCCACCCCGATAAATCTATTACAATTCCCATCTGATTCCCTACACACTTATTTTAACATTATTGACTCTTTTCCTTATGCTATACCCTACTGTGTAACACCAATTTGTCCTTCTTCATTCCTCTCCCTTTTTCACTCACCCCAACACCATTCCCCCCATCCCATCTGACAACCATCATAAGTTTGTTTCTATTTGTTTGTTTGTTTATCCTAAAGGTACTATTTGACCAGATGGTTAAGACTATGAGGGAGGTAGAGAGGGAGCCCCATGAAAACCAGACCATGAGACAGTGAGAATACTGGCCAGGAGGGTACCTTTTCTGTTTTCCTTCTCAGGAACAGTTAATGGCTGGCTCCACTCCCAAGCCTGGCAGTGCCCCAGATTTAAGCCTCTCCAGGCCTGGCCCGGCCTATAAGAAGTCTGGCTTTTCCCCCATGAGACCTGGCTCCACCCACAGGAGGCCTAGCTCCTCCCTTGGGGGGAGGGGCCTGGCTCTTGGCTCTTTCCTGCTCCATTAGAACCAGTTTTCCTCTCTGCCTTCCTCCTGCTCAGCCCCTCTGGCCAACACCCCTGGGTGCAGCCCCTAACATCTAGTTCCTGGACCATTGTAACTGCCTTCCTCTGGTCTACCGGTCCTCTCTCCGGCCCCACTCTTACCCCCAATATTTCACTCAACACCCCCCACCCCTTAAAACCCTCCGGGGAGCTTGTTACTTCCCTGGGCAAGGACCACCCCTGCAGAGGAGCACTTGTGTCAAGCCCCGCCCCACCTCTGCTCTTGCACATCATTGCTCCATGTGAACACCGTCCTTCAGTTTCAGGTCCGTGTCAGCCCCCCAGAGCCCACCTGCCCTGCCAGCTGGACCTGGCCCACGGGGCTGCTCTGGTTCTTTGCCCCCGGCCCTTGCAGACTTTCAGCCTAGTGCTTAAGAGCTGTTGGGCACTGTGTGGGCTGCTCTGTGCTGGCGCTTTTCCCGGCCACCTCTCACTTAATCCTCAGTCTCGGGACCTCAGAGTGCTGTTGCCCCCCTCTGACAGAAAAGGAAACTGAGGCTGATGGTGATGGTGTCCCCTGAGCTCAGCACATAGGCTCTGCTGGTTGCAAGGAGGCAGACATGAGGCTGGCAAGGAAGAGGAAGAGGAAAGAAAAGGCCCAGTTTCCATAGCAACAGAAAGGATGCACCACTTTAACAGAGAAGACTGAGGTGGGGGGTGTCCTGGGAGCAGGATAAATCGTGGAATTTCAAGATAGAAGGGACCTTTCATTTCCTTTGGTTCGGGAATTCTTACCTAGAGGTAAGTCTCCCCCCTCTCCCTGCCCCCACCCCATCTCAAGGGGACATCTGGCAATGACTGGAGGCATTTTTGGTTGTCATTTTGATTGGGTGGGGGTGATATTGGCATCTAGAGAGCAGGGATGCTGCAGAACATCCTGCCGTGTACAGTGTGACCCTCTCCCAGCAGCACTATCCAGCCCAGAATGTCAATTGTGCCCAGGCTGAGGAACTCTGATGAAGTTCAACCCGTTTGGGGCTTGAACCCTCTCTTTGCTTAACTGCTGCCAGTGACGGGGTGCTCACTACCTCCGGGAGCAGGTAATCCAACGGGTCAATCTCAGAATCAGTGCCAGAACAGGCAGGACCTCCCAGGGGAGAAGTTACCATATGTCTCCAAAGCAACAAGCAATACTCAGGTCATACTAAGGGCTTTGAGAGAAATGAGCCAAGACACCAGCTTCGGTCCTCAAATTCTCTGCAGAAGAGGGTCCTATGGGAACCAGGGGCCTGAGGGGGGGGGGAACTCAGAGGGTCCTGTTGGTTCTCGGCATGGGATCTCTCAGCCTGTGGCTGCAGGGTGGAGTGGGGAGAGGCAAGAAGGAAGCAGAACGTGGTCACCTGTATTTCCAGAAGTAAGTTGCTGAAACAGCAAAGTCTTAATGATATACATGTTGAAGTATTTAGGGGAAAATGTACATACTCTGAAATACATAAAAAAATAAAAAATAGAAGGATGAATAGGTAGGTGGGTGGGGTAAGTGGATGAATGGATGGATAGATGAATGGATGGGTGGATGGATGGATGGATGCACAGGTATGTGATTAAACAAGTACACATAGAACATTTTAATTCAAGATCTACAATTAAACCCATGTTACAGATGGGGAAACCTTTTAAGTTCGTGAAAATTGCTCAAGATCACTAGTGAATTCTGAGGGCCAGGATTTGAGCCCGGTTAGCCTGGTCCAAAGCTATGCTCTGCACACCCTGTACAACTTAAACCCTTCCAAAGGATCGTCGAGGGCCTGGCTGCTCCAGGGTCTCTATAGGAGAGGCACCCTGGCATCACTCTCACCAGAAGGAGGGTCCCAGGGGGGCTGTCTGAAGGCTGCCTTGATCATACCTACAGGATGGGGGCTGGTAAAAAGGGGCAAGTTTCTCTAAGTACCTTTTCACTCTGCCCGACTGGAAGCTCATTTAGATACTAAAATAGAGCTTGATAAGTGATCCCTGCCCTCGTGGAAACAGCATTTTATTTTCCTCATCCCCATGTTTTTCCAGGCATGCGCTAAGAGTTTATTGTCCTTTTTGTGCCATGGACGCTTTTGGCCTTCTGATGAAACTTATGGAACCCTTCTCGGAATAATATTTTAAATGCACCAAATAAAATGCGTAGGGTACAACAAACCAGTTAGAGACATTTTTACAATTATTTTAGATTGCGATCTCGTACTACGTGTCTCATTACTCGCACGTTAAACAACAAGCTCTAATACTGCTGTTTCTCCCCCTGGGGGTGGGCCAGCGGGAGGCCGCTGGCACCTGTGGAATGATGGGTTGTGGTTCACTGGTTCAGTGGGTGAGCGCTGGGGTCAGGTGGACCGGGTTCGAACTCCGGATCCGCTGTTCATGAGCTGTGGCACCTTGAGTCATGATGTCACCCTGCTTGCCCTTGGTTTTCTCATCAGTGAAGTGGGGGGTGATCACAGCACCTGCCTAAAAGGTAGGAGGTGAGGATAGTGACTCTGGCCACTATGACCCAATCTAAGGTCTCTATGGGCAGCAGAGGGGCCTCCTGGCTCATCCCACTGAGTCTGGGGCCTATGTGCATCAGTTAAAGGGTGGGTGCAAATAAGGGTGTTACTTTTTCTTTCCATCTAAGCTTACCAACCCCTGAAGTCCCTCTGTGAACCCCCGCAAGGACCCCTGCTCCCCTGGGAGTTGGACTTGGCTGCTGGGTTGGCAGGGACTCTCAGTCCTTTCTGTCCTCCCTGAGCAGTGGGAATTTTTTTAACTTCCTAAGCCCAAGTGGCGTGAGCGTGTCCAGACAATGGCCTCTGCACCCCACCCGACCCCCCAGCCTCAGCCTGGGCCTCCTGGAAGGGGAATGGGGCCAGCCGAGACAGGCCTGTCAGGGTCACTCGGACCCTGAGCCAGCAGCTGGCCTTTCTCTCAGCAGCTGGAGAGCGAAGTGAGACTGTGGCTGTGCTCGCCACGTTCCTGGGGTGCAGTGGCCAGGGAGGCCTTTCAGGGCCAAGGTCCCTCTAGTCACCAGCCACCTCAGCTGTGTTCCTGAAAGTCTTGGCAGATGAGAAAAGCCTGGCTGGCCAGGAAGAAAGTAGAGCTGTTACCCAGCTGGGAGGAACCAGCTGCTATGGCCAGGAGCAGGGGTGTGATGAGGCCTAAAGCTGGTGGCAGGTCACCGAGGATGGGAAGGGACTCTTCTCTGCCTGCTCAGGAGCCCAGCCACTCCTCCCCATAGCAGAGTGGAAAATGAGGGGGTTCCAGGCTTGGGGAGCTGCCTGGACAAGGCTGGGCAGTGGCATTTGGCAACAAGGACTATCCGCTGGGCAGGGAGGAGGTTAATTGATAGGGAGGAGAAGCCCTTCCGAGAGACAGAAAGCAGGGCCGGCCCAACATGTGGCCTTGGGGTTTAAAGCCTGCTCCTGGCTGTGTGGCCTTGGGCAAGTTGTATAACCTCCCTGTCTTTTCCCATAAGGTGGGGATTATAAGAGCATTTAGTCTAAAGTGCTCTTGCGAAGAGCAAATGTGACAGCTGTGTGCAGTGAGTGGAGAAGGAATGTTAGTCTCCTTCCGGGCCGGACTTCCCCACCTGGAAACTGGGAGAGTGGACTCTGTCCCATCTCTCAGGACCCTCTAGATCTGACCTGACCCCTTCCTCTTCTGGAAATGGGGTCCAGCTCCCTTCCTTGACACGGAGCCTCCCTGCTCTCTTCTCAAAGCCCGCTTGATTACTTTTTGTGCCCGGATCTTACAGAAAACCTGAGTACACAGAAAGGGCAGAAGCAGCCCCTCCCACACGGCCCTGACTGCCAGAGGCACATTGGCACCGTCTTCCCAGGCAGGGCTGCCTCTGTCTGCACATGTCCTTTTCATGCAGAGCACATGTGGGCAGCCTCATTTTGTGTCCCCACCCCACCCCCCACGGCATGTCAGGAAGCGTCCATCCATGCTATTTCATAATCCTTGTAAACACTGGTTTTCCTGACCACAGGTATTTACGTATTTTTTGCAAAATAGCCCCCCCTTTTCCATTGTAAGAGCAGTATGTACTCATTGCAAAATATTCAGAAAACAAAAAGTCTAATGAAGGGAGAAAAGAAACAAAAATCGCCCTTAACACAAATACCCAGAAGTTGTCGCCTTTGTGTTCATCTACTAGATTGTGATGTTTTGAAAGTCTCTATATAAATTTATTTGATTACTTAGTTATACACTTAAGATTATATCTACATATGTCTCTGCTGTTATATATTATATATATATACATATATATATACACACACATATATATATATATATATAATTTTATTATATATACATGTATTCACATATAAATATATGAGGTCTGTTCAGAAAGTACCCAGCCATGAAATATGAAAAATAGAGTCATTTATTGAAGAAGACACAACATACAAGAAATACTGTACATAGGACAGTAACACTTCAGTCCCCTTCTAAGTAGGCACCTTGGGACACACAGTTCTCCCAGCATCTTGTCCACTATTCAAAACACCCTGCAAAATCCTTTGTTGGAATCGCCATCAGCTGCCTTGTCATATTTTCCTGAATCTCATCGACCATCGTTGAAGCATCTGTGCCACACTTGTATTTGTGCAGCGCTCATTGTATCATCCCCAAAAGCCTCATGAATCATCCAAACAGTCTCCTCGGAGGAATGTTCAAGCTTAACGCAAGATTTGGTGCGGATTTGTTGCTGTACTGCCTCAGTCACTTTAAATGCCTCGGCTACCCAGTACACATTTCCACTCGATGGCGTCCCATGCCCGCACTGACTAGCACAGGGAAGGCGTCACTGTGCACGCATGGGCAGTCCAGTCCACTCGCCTTGGCTGCCAGGTTACATCAATGTCGTGCAAACCGTTCTCGTTATATTGACAATGGCGGGATTTTTTCCAGACAGCCCCTTCCCAGCTTCTGATCACAATTGTGCTCAGCTGCTGCGTGCAGACCTCGCAGCCAGCACTTTTATAGCCTTTTCTCTCCCTGGTTTGTGATTTAGGCCGAGGCATGGAGAAGAATCCCGCCTCTGCCACTGCGTTGTGAGAGGGGAATTTCCCTCTGAGCTTCAGTTTCCTCATCTGTACCTAGCTCATAGGGCTATGGTAAGAATGACCCCAGTCAGAGACTGACCTTTTCAATGTTCCCTGCCTTAAAATTCATTCACGCTGAGTGTAAGGGCCAACAATAGGCCCTTTGCGAACAGCAAGTGCAGGCAGGACTAAGCAGAGGGCGTGGGAGTCCAATGAGGGGGAAGGCACCAACAGGAGACCCTGGGCACACAGGTCTCCCTTGAACAGTGGGCCTCCCTGGACCATCGTCTACAAATGGAAGAATTTGCTTTCATTTGAAGGACAAGGCAGTGAAAGCCACGGTTCTGAGAAGGTTGAAGTCAGGGTTTTGTCGCTATTTTTTTAAATGTTTCCATGGGACTCCACATGGGGACGCTGTAACGGTGTAACCTGATATCAGTGAACAGAAACCTTTAAAAACAAAGCAGTGATTCTTGTTAGACTCATCACGCTCATGCAGATTTGAATTTGGGGGGTGGGGGGGTTAGCCGTGTTAGATGAACCATTGAACACAGGCTCAAAGGTCTCTTGCACCTTTTCTGTGACCGATAATAAAGCGGAGCAGGTGGAGAACGTCCCAGATACAGAAGGCGCTTTGAGCATAAAGATGTTTCTCTCAGTGTTATTTATCATAGAAAGTATTGGAAACAATGGGCGTGTCCAAGACTAGGAGACAAGATAAGCAATACTGCTTTCTCCAGGTAGAACACAGAGATCATTGGGAGAGAGGGGTAGAAATGTTAACCTGTGCATCCAGCAATTCACATCCCAGAATTCATCTCAAAGGCACGCACAAGGGAGTGTTAAAACGACTGAAAAAGTTCAGAAATGACCTCACCTTCAGCAGATATTTGAGTGAATAAGCTGCTGAACTAGAGTGGAAGGGAACAGAATGCAGTCTTTGCATTAGAAACAGATGGGCAAGTTCAAGGAATTATATTGAGTGCAGGGACCACTTACAAAGAAGCCTGTGGCATGACAGGAGCTCAACAAAGGAAGTAGAAGCCTCCCAGGTCTGGGAAGCGGAGAGCCCATAGCGTGCCTAGGCCTTCAGGCCAGAAGGCAGCCCCTGCCGGTCCACGGGGCGTGGCAGGTAAGGGAGGAGTGCCCTCGGAGGTGGAGGGGCCTGCAGCACCGCTGGGCCCTGTCAGAAAGGTGGCCACAACGTTTCCAAACCTGTCCGTGGTGATCCGGAAATCCTAAATACAGTATATTTGTGTGTCCTTACTTTCCGAATCTCAGTGGAAACCGTGACCTGCTTCTGTCCGGCTCCGGTGCCCGTTCTTAGCTGCCTGCGGCCGCCCTCACAAAGAACCACCATCCTCGGGTTTAAAACAACCAACATGGTTCTCTCCCTTTCCGCAGGCCCGCAGTGTGAGGTCAAGGTGTAGGCGGGGCCGCGCCCTCTGCAGGTTCCAGGGGAGGATGCTCCCTGCCTCCTCCAGCTTCTGGTGGTGGCTGGTGATCCTTGGTGTCCTTTGGCTTGCGGCCGCCTCCCTCCAGGCTCTGCCGCTGTCTTCACATGGCCTCTCCTCCGTGTGTGCCTGTCTCCAGGTCTGTGTTGATATATTTGGCATTGGATTTGGGGACCAACTCATCCAGCATGACTCCCTTTTAAATTGAAGACTCCTTGTTTCCAAATGAGGCCACATCCGCAGGTGACAGGGGTTAGGACTTAAACACATCTTTTTAGGGGACACAATTCAATCCACTACACCCTCCAATAAACCAGGTGAGGACTCCCTGAGGTGCCTTCGCAGGGCATCTCATACCCACTCACCCCCGTGCTTGTCCACTAGGACAGGCTGCTTGTCTGTGAAACACAGAGGCGGAGGAGGGTGGACCTCACAGGGGGTGTGGGGGCTAATGGGAGAGGTGACGGAGCACAGCAGTACCGGCAACTCCCACAGGGGCTTTGTGCGTGAGACATTTCGGGGTCTAATACTCACACTGCACCGGGTATGGGATAAGGGGCAATGTTTCAAGGTCAGTCACTTCCCTCAGGCAGCCATACACCTGTTCCCTGCCAGGGTGCCAGCTCCACAGGGAGCCCCTATCCTTGTGCGCAGCCCCAGAGCAGAGCAGCGCCCCAAGAATATGTAGCACCTACAGAAATCAGTCTCCCGGTTGGAAAGCAAGATCTGCAGGCGAGGAGGCATGAAAGCCTGCGGAGAGGTGTGGGGGAAGAACCCCAGCCTCCGTCCCCCTCTCCACGCAGAGGCCTCAGGCGGCAACCTGCCTGGGGCGCCACCTGCTGCCCGGCTGGGGTAACGCACCTGGTGGGAACATTTACGAAAAGGCCTGTGGGCACAAGGTCCTCAAGTCTGGCCCCCATCACTGTGTTCTTCCCCCAAAGGCGACTCCTAAAGAGGCCAGGGATCTCATTCCTCATGTGTCACCTCACGCCTGGCCCAAGCTGCAGAAACGTGCCTGGAGGTCTGGAACGGGAGACAGGACCTTGGTAGTGACCCCTAGGCACCTACATTGGGGAGCCAGTCAGCGTTTCTTGCCACCACGTTGAGTCTCAGCCCTGTCCTCTGCACACACTCACACTCATGAATTTACACACTCTGCTCACACACCTATTGTCACACACTGCTCACACTCACACCCATTGCCACACCCTCACACGGTCAACCCATGGTCACATAAGTCTCATACACACACCCAGTGTCACACACTTCTCACACTCCTACACATACACACTTCACATACTTTCACACACTCGTTCACACTTATACACACTCACCCACATGGTCACACAGTCACACACATCCACATACTCATATAAATATACCCTCTCCCACACTGATGCACACACCCATACATATGCTTATACTTATACTCACACTCATGCTCACACAGTGTCCCACACTAACAATCGCACACATCCAAACATCCGCATTACATTCTTTTCACCTCTGCTCTCTCGCGGTCACACACGCCAGTGTCCTGCCCTCACCTGTGCAGTGGTTCTTTCTCACTGAGGAGGGGGGTGAAGAGGGAGGGGTTCACATCTCAGCACTGCAAACAGCTCCAGGTAACCCTAGACCACCTTTTCTGGGCAGCTTGTCAAACTTTATGGAACTCATGTTATGACACATTCACCATGGAGCTTTCCTGATTCACCATCGTGTGTTGGAGACTTAGCAGTGTGGCTTTCGTTCATTGACTGTAATGCCCCAGTATTCCACTGTGCCAGTTTACCATGATTTATGGATTCGTTGTCCTGTCAGTGGACTTTTCCAGGCTGCTTGCTATTATAGACAATACTACTGTGAGTGTTCATACATGTGTGTTTGCACACCTGTGAGCATTTTTCTGCAGCTCGTATTTGAAAGAATACGCCCAGGTCATGGGATGTGTGCAACTTCCATTCTCCTGGAAGCTGCCTGTAGGGATTTTCTGTGTCACAAATGATTAGACACCTGTTTCTCTCACACTTGTCATCGCCTGTTGTGGTCAGGTTTTTAAGTTTTGCTAATCTGCTGGGCAAGGCCAGGTATCACAGTGTGATTTTGATTTGTGTATTCCTGATAACTTGTGAAGTCCCACATTTTGCATACATTTGTCAACCGTGCATGTTCTCTCTTCTCCCACTTGCCTGTTCCTGGGTCCTTTGTCCACCTTTCCCCTTGGTTACTTGTCTTCTGCTTACATATTTTCGAAAGTTCTTTAGATAGCATGATACTAATCCTTTACTAGTTACTTATCCTACGAATAACTTCTAATTTGTGACTTGTGTTTTCACTTTATTTACAAGAATCAGCTTTGAACAGAAGTTTAAAATTTTTAATGTCAAAGCCATCAATATTTTCTCCTACAGTTTGTGCCTTTGGGAGATTTTCTCTACCCTTAAGTCTTAAAGATATGGCTTTCCCCAAAAAAAGGTTTTATACATTTTGCTTTTTGCCATTAAAAGTCAACCAACCATCAAAGAATTGTCAGCTTGCTTCCCCCCTGGTTTCCACCCCAGCCTCCTTGCCTTCTAGCCGGGAACTTTCTCCTCTCTCCAGCCCCACCTCTCCTCACTTGCTCCCTCTGGTCCACTTCCTCCAACGACAAGTCCTCCTCCATCAATTTTGCAGAACAATTCCTCTCCCCAGGCCCAAACACACTAGCTCTGTTATTTGCTCATTGTGTGATGGTGACCACACTTCTCAGCCTGCCACACACACCCATCCTAAAATTTGATGCAAATGCCCGCTACAAACACCCTGCCCAGTTGCCCTGCCATGAATGCCTGCTCAAACTGCTGCCACGGCACAGGGTGACCAAACCGCCGGGCACATGCACGCTCCACCCTCTCCACCTCGTTCTCTGCCAAGAAGCTGCCTGTGCTTCCTGCAGAAATGGACACTGGCACTCTAGCTGATGGCTGCCGTGGGCACCCTGGTGTAAAATCAGCATGGAGCTGCCAAGCGCGGTCCAGTGTTTACTCCTCAGGCTCCTTTCTCACAGGGCTGCCTTTGGCTGGTGTGTCTCACAAATGAAGGTCAAACCGTCCCAAAGCTGTGGACTCCATGCACTCCCCACTCCAGGCCCAGCAGTGGTAGCAGCCCTGAAGCCGCCTCCAACCAGGGTCCCTGCATTATTTCTCGTGGCCCCTGCGCACCCACACTCTGTAAGTCACACCCTGTAAATACCCTTCTCAGGTTATCCTCATGTGAGTGTGCCATGTGTTCCCTGACTGACAGGCCAAGGGCTGCCCTTCCTCCTTCAGAAACCCCTAAGTCTATCAACCGAGCTAGAAAGCCCTGTCAAAGTCAGGAAGACTCTGGCAGTTTCCAGCGAGGATCAGTTTACCTGGTGATGATCATGTGTCCTGGTTGGATTATTGTTCTCCTTGAGCTGAGATGTCATACAGATTTACGAGGATGGTCAGCATATCATAAGGCCAACCCTGCCACCAGAAAGTCAAGCTGTCCCTTTGCCTCCCCTTGCTCTGCCCTGATGAAAGCAGCAAGGCAGAGGGAGGGGAGGGGGCCGGTGGGAGGGCCTGGCACAAGGCCCAGGTTTCCCCATGCACTTTATCAAGGTCATAGGAGGTAACCTCCTCCTGCCCCACCCCCACCCCTGCCTGCTGGAAAATTAAATTCTATTAGAGAGCAGTGACAGCTGCCAATAAGAGATAGAGTGGCAGCGGGAAGGACGTGCGCTTTGAAGCTGGACCTGTCTGGGCAAGGCGCTTAGCCTTGCCGTTTTCTAATTGGGTGGCAGGTCCCTCAACCTGCCCGAGCCAGGCTTCCTGGTCCAATTTCACCTTGTAGAATTGTTGAAAGGATTACAGAAATGTATGTGAAACATTTGACCTATGGCAAATATTTAGTCATTGTTATCTTTACAGCCAAGGTGGAAGCATTCTTAGAATTAAGACAAAAACAGAACCGCTGAACATGTACTTTGAACATAAGAAAAAGGCACATCTTTATATATTTTAGATATTAGCCCCTTAGAAACAAAGACTCATGGACACAGTCAATAGATTAGTTGTTACCTGAGGGTAAGGGGGGAGGTGGGTGGGAGAGCTGGGTGGGAGGGAGTAGGGGAGGGGGAGTCAAACAGACAGTGATGAAAAGTGGGCTGATTCTGAGTGGTGAGCGCATAATGCGATGTACAGACAATGTAATGTAGAATTGTCCACCTGGAAACAGTGTAAGTGATATCAATCAATGTCACCCCAATAAATTTAATAAAAAAGAAAAGAAAAGAAAAAGAAAAAGGCACATCTATTTCAATGTTGAAGCTAATGACCATTGACCTTTGCTGCACTGTCATATAGATGAGGACATTGAAGCCCAGAGAAGGTAAGTGGCTTGCCCAAGGTAACACAGCAGTAGCAGAAATGGGCCTGGAATACAAGCCCTCTGAATCTGTTTCCACTATCTCCTACTATGGCAGACACACATCCTAGGATGACCCACAGTAAATTGTGCCCCGTGTGATCCCCTTTGCTCAAATGTGGGCTGGACCTGTGACCTGCTTCTAACCAATAGAATATAGGATGTGACTCCTATGGTTACATTTCATTATTTCAGGCTGATTTTGCAGACTGGAGTGGGAAAGATGCTCTCACTGGCCTTGAAGAAGTAGCAGCCATGCTGTGAAATGCCCGTGGAGAAGGCCATGAGGCAGGGAACTGTGAGGCTGACAAAGTGAAGCCTTCAGTCCTAAACACCAGGAAACAAGTCCTGCCAACAACCTGCGTGAGCTCAGAAGTAGAGTGGTCCCGAGTAGAACCTCCAGGTGACAACGCAGCCTGACCATTGCCTGGACAGCAGTCTGTGACCCTCACTCCTGACCCACAGAAGTGCTGAGACAGTAACTGGGTTGTTTTAAGCTGCTGAGTTTGTGATAACTTATTGTAACACATACGATCCTTCTGAGTCCTCCTAAATCATGTGAAAGCTTCCCATTTTTCCTTCATACCATAGACAGCCAGTCCCTTTGTCACTCCTTTGCACATTCATCGATTTACTGAGCACCTGGGCTCTGAGATAGCCCATGTCCGTTCCAGGTGTTAGGTTCTTCCTGTCACTCACACAGCACAAGACCTCTGGCTTCTAACAGGCATAAGCTGCCCACAGTAAACACAGCACCTTCCAGCCTCCTTGCAGGGAGATACAGCCATATGACCAAGTTCTAGCTAAGGGATCAGAGCAGAAGTGATGTGTGCAATGTCTGGACCATGCCTCAAAGGCCAGGAAGTGCTCTCCCTCTCCTCTCCCTGCTGGCTGGAGTGCAGCCTGTGGTAAGCCAGCTCGGGTATGCACTATGTGAGGTAGTGAATGCCATGCACACCCCCCCAGACCAGCCTGCATGACTGAAGCACTTATCACCCCGGATGCTAGGAGTAGCCTTCTGCTGTCAGCCCTCTCTGGAAATACACTCAGCTGAAGAGCTGCCTTGCCTGGATGGAGTCACATCCCCACTGGTCCATGTGGGGATACAAAGGCCCAGCCCCTCACCCTTGTTTGGGACATCCCTGAAGGGCCATCACAGCCTTGGAGCTTCTCAGGGACTGACTGAGGCCTGTGGAGGCTGCGTCACAGCTAGGTCTCCCTTGCTCAGCAGTATCCCCAAGACAGCTCCTGCATGCAGACCCAGGGCCCAACCTGTAGCAGCAGAGAGAAAGGCAAGACCACAGGACTAGGAGAGCAATGAGTGAGAGGGTGTCTGCGCCATACCAGCTTCACCTTGATATGAGAGAGACAGAGAAACTTCCCTCTCTGCTATGTTGGTTGTCTTTGGCACAACACCCAAATCAATATCCTAAATAACATACCAGGCCGGGTGGATGCATTGGCAGCCCAAACAAATTTAGTCCCTGTCATCACAGGTGCCTTTTAAAGTCTTCCACCCAGAAGTCTATGCCTTTCTAAACTTAGTCCATCCAGACAGGGGTGCCTTTTTCTAATTTGTACACACACAGCCTGTGGATTAGCTCCAGCCCAACCTACCTTGTGAGCTTAAAGGCTCATGTGGGAGAAAACACAAGGCCCTTATGGCAAGATCAGCACAAGACTGCAATGCAGATGAGGTTAGTCACGCTATAAACAGGTGGCCAGCCAAGCGTCAGCAATCCTCAGGAGAAACTTCTTCCAGAAAGTCATTGTGACCGGGGGATGTGTGGCTCATGCAGGACCACAACGCCCCCACCTGAGCGCGAGCCTCCATTTGGAGGATGACTTATGGACCACACACGGCAGGTCTGCGTGAGAAGTGGCAGGAAGTGATTGCAGAGGCCATTAAGAGACCTCAGATAATGCCATCTCTGCCAGCAATCGCAAGGACTCTGCTTGTCTGAAAGACCCGAAACTTTAGCAGCGTGTCGAGCACCAATGACACGGTTTTGAGCAATAAGTATGCTTTACATAACGTATCAACAGATCAGTACAATGTGGTGATGACGAGCATGATTCCTACAGCAGTGCTCAGCACACATCAAGGCTGGGAGGGGCAGCAAAGAGCTTATTTCTGAGTCCGCTGCAGGGCCAGCCCACCGCTGCAGCTCTGAGGACGTGTCTGATCCCTCCTGCTGGGCCTCTGGAGGAGACAAGCACAGTTCTGTGCCTCTCGGGCTCCTCATATGTACTTGTTCATGGCGGCGTTCTGTACATGAATGAAAATTTGTCCACTGATGTCCCTAAGCTAGGGCAAGTGCCTTTGCCACCTGGACTCCCTGCTTCTGAGAAGCTGCCAGTCCCAACCAAATGTAACAGGGTCGGTTTCAACAGTGCAGTTGATGAGCCCGGACCCCGGATCTCTGCTGGACCCCTTGCATACCGTTTGTGTGCACCCAAAGTTTTGATGTGTTGGGGCCTCCAACACCTGCAGCTATGGTTGGGAAGGCTGCCCTAGGCTCTCTCAGGCCACTTTGTCCTCACAAGTGAACTGCTTGGGGATTTATGTCATCTAGGCAGCTCTTTGCCAAGACAATGGGCTTGGAGTGGGAAAGTGAAAACCTGCTCCCTGGCTGTCCTTGTGTGGCCTTCTGTCCTCCTGTCCTGTGTCCCTCATTCCTGGTCCTGTTCCTGTTCCTTCCTAATAATCACTTGAAAATAAATCTCCACATTAGGTTGTGCTTCTAGGCAACTTGTACTAGGAAAAGAGATTTGGATAAACGTGCGTGTTCTTTAGTACATCAACAAACAAACAAACTCAGCACTATATGCAGCTATAATAAAAAATAAAAAAAAGGAAGAGGAGATGCTGGTGAAGGAGGAGGAAAAGCAGTTATAGTTATGGATTTGGGGACACCTTTAGATTACAGTGTTAATTGAAACAAGCAGGGTACCTAAGAGTGTATCTCGTATATTTATTTTTGAAAAGGAAGAATAAGAATGTATATTGTATGCATTTTCATCTCCAGAAAGAAAAGGAAATTAAGATACTAACGTAAGTGGATACTTAGGGGGCAAGAAGGCAAGTGAGAATTCACAACCTCTCTATATGCTTAGATTATTGAGTCCTGTGGATTGTCACAATTTCAGAAAATAAAATACAGATTCCCAGGCCCCAGCCTCCAAGGAACCTGAAGTGGCCGGTCTGGGGTGAGGAGCCAGGATCTTGAAAGGCCCCTTGGCTGACTGATGCTCTGCCAGATTTGGGGACATTGTTCTGGATGATTTCATCAAAAGTTTGAACAAAACCCAACAACCATCCAGCAGTTTAACACCCAGGTGATGCTGTTTTTTGGGACACGAGCCAGCCCCGTGGAAGCTCCATTGAAAGCCGCCTTTTATTCCTGGGTGACCCCTGTTGGCGAATGTGCACCAGGACTCCCAGGGTGGTAACTGCCTGCCTCCCCTGGCCTCCTCGGCCCCTGCAAGCCCTGTGCTGGCTCCACATCTCTGTTGCCACGGCAACAGCAGACACAATGGCTTCTGTGGAGTTTGGGTCTATAAATAATTTCCAGATCAGTCTTCGCGATGGGAAGAAGGTAGGCTCGGCAGGGCGGTTCGTGGTGGCCAGTGGGCCAGCCCTTCGTCCACTGGCAACAGCCAGGCTCGGGGAAGCGAGTTCACAGCCTGCAAGTCTGCCTGAAGCCTTGCTCTGCCCAGCCGGGCAAGGACGACTTCACCCCATTTCACAGCAGTTTCTGCTTCAGAGAACATATCTGGGATTATTCCTTCTCATCGGTGAACCTCAGGAATGCAGAGACCTGAATCTGTGACACAGGGCTAGAGGGCTGGCTGTGTAGGTGGGCGTGGAAAGGGCTAGAAAGTCTCTTCTTGGGGACTGAGGGAGGCTCAGAGGGACACAAATGATGTCTTCTGTTCCTTTGCTGGTGAGGACGGTGCCTGTTTAGCATCTCAGTCTGGCTGTGAGCTCTGGCAGAACAGAGGGACAGGGTCAGAGGATATGAATCTAGTCTATCTGGCTCCCTTGATGTGGCAGCAATTCTATTGAGGTTCTAAGGATGCCCTTTCCAAGTAGGTCTTCTTTTTTCTTTTTCCTTTTTCTTTTTTAAATAGCAGTGTTTCCAGGGAAGAGCTCACAGTCCCCAAACAAGGGCTGAGAAGGTGGACTTGTACAGATGAAGAAACTGAGACTGCGGGAGAGGTTAGTGGACCAAGATCACTTAGCAGGTGAGTTAAAGGGAGTAGATTTGAACCCAGATTTATTGACACCAGAGCAATCATTGCTGTGTGGCTTTTGCTAGCCTGCTCCTTCATTTATTCACTTGAGATGAGTTAATTGATACTTTATTCCCAATGACTGAATGGATCAGCTTGGAAAGATGAACAAAAGTAGTCCCTTTGCAAACAGTTATTAAAATAAAGAATCACCAACCATGATAATTCCTGGGCTTTGTTTGTGTCAGTGATGAATTTGGGGGGAATGTGAGAGTGGTCATTTGTTCCAAGTATAAATTAGAACTGTGTTCAGCCATGAATCACAGGAAACCTACTCCTGTGGCTTATCCAGCCAAGGGTTTAATTTTTCACATCAGAAGTCTCAAGACAGGAGTCCAGGGTTGACTCAGCAACTGCACGGCATCCCCCATATAGTTCTGCTGTGTGTCCTTAGTGTGTGGCTGTCCCCCTGATGTGGGGTCCAGCTCTCCCCTGGCCTGATCCCCATGGTTAAGGAGATGGTTGGCCCATTCCGGGTCATGGGCTTCTTCTGTGGCCAGGCATTGGGGTTGCTTTCAAGAAAAGGGGGAAGCTGTGAATGGAGGAGAGGAGAAGACAGGCGTGCCCAAAGTGGCCGCCACACTGTCCCATCCCACCTGCTCTTCTTACAGAAGGATTTTACCACCCCTCCCCAAAGTAGTGGGAACTAGATTTCCTTCCCTTAAATTTGAGTGGGCTTGTGACAGTGGTCAAAGTGACTCTATGTGACTACCGAGGCTAGGTCGTAAGAATTGATGTACCTTCCACCCAGTTCTCTTACGACGTTCACTCTTGGAAGCCAGCCACCATGGAGAAATCACATGTAGGTGTCTGAGCTGAGGCCCACCAAACCTAAGAGTGCGAGAACCTTCAGCTGAGCCCAGCTCCCAACCACTGAAGCTTTGAGCTGCCCCAGCTGAATCCACAGAAAGCATATATGAGTTCATGCCCTACCAAACCCTGCTCAAATCACAAATTTGCCACCATAATACACAGCTGCTTTTCTTTTAGCCACAACGTTTGTAGTAGTTTGTTAGGCAGCAACAGATCACTGGAACAAGAGGTGATCAGAGAGGAGACAAGACAGGCACTATTCAATCAGATCCTTTCTTTGGGGGAGGGGAGGAGTGAGGCAGGCAAGAGAGACATGGAGAAAGAAAGGTACAGAGACAGCTGACCTGCTATCATCATAGAAAGGTCATCAGATCTGGGTGTGTCTGGTTTTTTTGCAAACATGAAAGAATCTAACCCAACCATTTAGTGGCATGCCAGATGGATTAGAAGGGACCCAGAGACAGCCTTGCTGAGACCAAAGAGAATAAAGCAAGAGATTCATGAGGCTAATGCCGGAACAGACTTGCTCCCCACTCTCCCATGCCTTCTCTCCAACCAGCTGGAACTGCCATTCCATTTGGGCTCAGACCCACCCACATTCTTGCCTCAGCCCTGGCCTTGGGCAGAATCCCTCTGGGGACAAGTGGCTCTATGATGGATTGTGTTCTTGCTGATAGCACCCTGCATCTCTTGTCTAAGCCATGCTCCTTGCCTCTTTGTTCCCCTAGCTCTTAGATTTGAGTTTTTAGTTATTGGATGCTACCTTGCTAAACTCTTTTATCATGTCTAATGATTTGTTTCTGTAGATTCAAGTTTTGAATGTAGTCACATCACCTGAGAGTAATGATAGTTTTGTTTCTTCTTTTGCAAACCCAATGTCTTTCATTAGTTCTCCTATTTTCCTAGTCTGGTAGCTCCTCCAGTACAATGTTGAACAGAAGCAAAGACAGTATTAACCTTGTCTTGCTCCTGATTTAAGATATTGCTTCAAATATGCACCATTAAGAATGATGTTTACTGTAGCATTTTGGTAGACATGCTTTGTCATATTAAGAAAACTTAATTTTGATCTTAATTTGCTAAGAGTTTTTGTGACAAAAGGATGTTGAGTTTCAGCATTGCTCTTTTTTGCACCGTGGATGATCACATGGTTTTCTCTTTTAATCTGATAATGTGATGAATGATACATACATTCCCTAATGCTAAATCATTCTTGTACACCTGGTGTAAATTTACATGGGTCATGATGTGTTTTGTTTTTTTTTTAAGATTTTATTTTATTGTTTTTGACAGAGAGAAAGAGACAGAGAGAAGGGGGAGAGTCCAGAGCAATCTCCATAGTTGTACATCATCAGTTTTCAACATGATTTGGTTCCACACAAGTGGACAGGGGCTTCCCAGAGCAGGAACTGAGCTGGGGGCCGCCAGCACGGGAGGCACACCCCCTGGAGCCAGGGGCCAGACTGGGGGGGCAAGAACCAAACTGGGGGTCTCCTGCATGGGAAACACACCCCAGTTCAGCACATGGGTCCACACAGGCCGGGGCCAGGATTCGATCCTCGGTCCCTGGGGCTGCAAAGTGAGCGCTTAACCCACTGAGCCATCCCGGCTTCCCTTACTCTTTTTTTTTTTTTTTTTTTTTTTTAATCTCAAAGATTGGGTTTGTGTGGAAGATTTTTGTGTCTATTTTCATAGGTTTTTTTTAACCTATAATTTTCTGTTCTCACACTGTTCTTCTCAGGTTTAGTATCAAGGTTATACTGGCCTCATAGAATGAATTTAGAAATGTTCCTTCCTTTTGTATTCCTTGGAAGAGTTTGTGTAAGACTAGAATGACAGACTTTACATGTTTGATAGAGTTCATCCATAAGACTCACTGAGCCTGGTGTTTTCTTTGTAGAAAATTTTAAACTACTGTTCAATTTCATTATTGGTTAAATGAGAACTATTTAGACTTTGCTTCTTTTTGAGTCAGTCTTGGTCAATTATGTTTCTTTTTTTTTTTTTTTAATATATTTATTTATTTATTTATTTATTTATTTATTTTGACAGAGAGAGAGAGAGAGAGAGATACAGAAACAGAGAACTGAGCTGGGGGAACTCCCCAGTTCAGCATATGGGTCCGCACAGGCCGGGGCCGGGATTCGACCCTCGGTCCCCGGGGCTGCAAAGCGAGCGCCTAACCCACTGAGCCGTCCCGGCTTCCCCGATTATGTTTCTTATAAGAATTTTTCCATTTCCCTACCACTCTGTGAATTGGAAGAATCCCTGCCCGGACACTCCTCGGGCATATCCCCGCCTTCTAAATCGTAAGCTGATCTCTCTGAATCTACCCTCTAACCTCTTTGGAACCCCAATCTCCTCTCGCTCCTTTCTATGTTGGCATCCGTACCAGAATAATTTGGGTTGCAAGAAATAGAACATTTGACTAAAAATGGCTCCAACAACAAAGTATTTTCACTAATACAAGTGAGAAGTCCAGAGGCAGGCTGCTCCGGGGCTGGTTCAGGGGTCCAATGATACCACTGAGGAACCAAACTCTCTCTGCTCCTCCATTGACAGCATATTGAGCTGCTTCGTTCTGTCCCCACGTGGTTATATGATAGTTACTGTAGTTCTAGGCATCATGGGTGTGGCCGCCTCATGCTTTGCATCACTTTTCAGTGTGGAGAAAAGCTCTCCTCAAAAGTAAGCCCCCAGCAGATGCCTCCCCCAGCCCCCAGGTGCTGCTGGCTACTGTGGGCTCCACGGGGCCCCCGACAGTGAGGATGTGGAGCTTTTAGCCTCTATAGTGGGTTTCAGGCCCCATAGTCAGAAGTGGGAGGGGCTGCTGGGCAGAAAGCCACCTCTGTGCCAGTATCTTCAGGCCTAACAGCCCTCCCACCCCCACCCTTACCCTTTCTGACCCTCTCCTGATCTCTCTGGCCTGTCACCACCTGGGCCAGCTTGACAGAAAGTACTAGAGCTCGTGGTATGCTGGTTAATGTTTTAACAACTGGTTCTCAGGGTCGGGGAAGCCCTCAGTGAAAGGTCTGTTGATTTTCAGGGTGTAAATATTCCCACTGTAGTTGATTTCCAGCTACCCTTTGGATGTCACTGAATGTCGAGTTGTGGAGAGACATGCACCTGGCCCCAAGAACCTGCACAAGCCAGCTCCAGGGCACCCCCCACTGAAAGCCAACTAGATTCTGCAAATTTGGGTGGGTAGAAGGAGGATGCCCTCCCCTGGCCAGAGGACAATAATTAAGGCATTAAAGGAGCTGGCTTTGAGACAAATAAGAAACCATTTGTTGAATACCTAGTATATCCTAGTTACCTGCAAACACTGCCTTGATTCCTCATAACCGTCCATTTGCTCAGTGAGGAAACTGAGATTCAGAGATATTGAGACACAGACTGACTGATAAGGAATCAGATCCAAATCCAGGCCCATCTCATTCATGTTCTTTTACCCAAACAAAGGAGCAGATTCAGAATAGATTTGACTAGCTCTCAATCAATACTGCAATGTGCTGGGGGCCAGTGCCCTGAAAGTGGAGCATTATTCATAATGGCAAAAAAAGTGCTGGATCGGGGCCAAATATCCATCAACTGATGAATGGATAGAAAAATATGGTCTATCCAAACAAAGAACATTATTCAGCCGTAAAAAGAACTGAAGTCCTGACACATGCTACAATGTAGAGGAAATCAAAAACATTAGGCTGAGTAAAAGAGGTCAGTCACAAAGGACCAGGTATCATATGTTTCCATTTTCATTAAATATCCAGGATGGTAAAATCTACAAAGAGAAGACAGATCAGGGGATGCTGGGATGGCTCAGTGGGTTCAGTGCTTGCTTTGCAGCCCCAGGGTTCGAGGATCGAGTCCCAAGCTCACAGGGGAGCACCTCCCATGTGGGAGGACTTTGGCCCGGTTCCCACCCTGCATGGCTCGATGTCCACCTGTGTGGAATGAAACTATGTTGAAAACTGGTGATGTACAACTATGGAGACTGCTCTGGGACCTCCCCCTTCTCTCTGTCTCTGTCTCTGTCTCTCTCTGTCAAAAACAATAAATAAACCTTTAAAAAACAACAACAACATAGATCAGTGGTGGCCAGGGGCTGAAAAGAGGAGGGAATAAGGAATGACTACTAATGGATGTGGGGCTTCTTTCTGGAGGATGAAAACATTCTGGAATTAGATAATGATGAGGATTGCCCAACTGTGTGAATGTCTTAAAAACCACTGAACTATAAAACGAACAATGTAGAGGATGAACTGAAAGGGGATTTTCCTCATCCCACCCTCCCCCAGGCCATGGCCTTCTGTAAACATCTCGTGATCACTGAGTGGGCCTTTCCCCATCACTCAGGTACTTACCATGCTTAGTAAGCATTTTATGTGCATCTTTCTCACTAAGTACTCTCAACCACCCTATAATTGTAGTATTATTAACCCCATTTTACCGATGAGAAAACTGAGGCTCAGCGAGGAATTAAGCAACTGGCCCAAAAGCACATGGCCAGTTGACAACAGAGCCAGAACTTGGACCCGGGTTCATCTGAATCTAAACACTTCACTGTCATAAAGTGAAGTCCGGATCACCTTTTCCCTCCTTCCTGGACCCCAGTTCAGGTGACTCAGCAGTTTGCAATGCTAGTTAACCTAGAAGCTTCTGTTTCTCACCCCTCAGCAGGAAAAGCCGAATGTTGGGAGGGCCCTCTACTTCTGGAAAGAAGCCCTATGCTAAGGTAACAGGGACCCCTGAATGTCCTTGTGTCACCCATCTCCACCCCCAATGGCGGGTGTGTAGCATAGGGTATTTCTCATCTTTCAGTCATATTTTGTTTACCTTAAAAAATGAGGGACCAGAAAAATCAGTGGTCTTCTGTGGGGTAGTGCTACCCCTTAGTGGGTATTCTGGAAATTTGCAGAGGTTCAAAAGAGAGTGATACGGTCTCCAAAATTAGAATTTCTGGGGATGCCGGGATGGCTAAGTGGGTTGAGTGCTGGTCTTGCAGCCCTGGGGTCCACGAATGGAATCCGGGCCCTGGCCTGTGCAGACCCATAGGCTGAACTGAGGTGTGCCCCCAGTTCAGCTCTCACCAGGTTGAGCTTCCCATGTAGGAGGCCCCCAGCCCAGCTCCTGCCCTGCGCAGCCCTGCACTCACCTGTGGAGTGAAAGTTTATTGAAAACTAATGACATACAATTATGGAGACTGCTCTGGGCCCTCCCCCTTCTTTCTGTCTTTCTCTCCCTCTCTCTCTCTCTGTCAAAACAATAAAAATAGGGGAAGCCGGGATGGCTCAGTGGGTTAAGCGCTCACTTTGCAACTGGGAGTGCCCCCAGTTCAGTTCTCTCTCTGTCTCTGTATCACTCTTTCTCTCTCTCTCTCTCTGTCAAAAACAATAAAAAAAAAAGTTTAATAAAAATAAATCTTAAAAAAAAAAAAGAATTTTTCAACAACCCTTCCACTTTCCAATGTCCCACTAGACCTTCGTGTAAATGAAAAATCCTCTGTCTTTTGACATACATTGGTTATTCTAGGAGTGCAACCACCACATGGTCAAGGGGAGATTGTCATGTCTGTTTGGAACTTACTAAGAATTGTTTACCGTTTTGGAAAATGACATGGCCAGCAGTGATGCCTTCATGGTATTTCAGCCTCCATGTGACACAGGTGTGTCACCATGACTGTCCCTCTGGGTGCGGGCATCTCACCACTTCATGGTGTCATCTAATAGGGTCAGACCTGAACATTTACCTTTTGAAATCCATATTGATGTATTATAAATGATTTTCCTTTTTTATGGTTTTCTTATGTTATAGTTAGGGTATCACATTAATTGTTTTCTGAAAATGATGTGTAAGCACACTGTGTTTTCTATGAGTTTCATTTCAGAATAAGAAAAAAAGCATTTTTTCCTAAGCTTTCCTATTTTAAAAAAAGGTATTTGGGTTGAACATAGGCCTTGGAAGCACAGCTACATGATTTTTTTCAGGTCTTTTTCAGCTTTTAAATAATTAAACTTGACTTGAGAAAACTTTTTCTAAAATGAATTCTGATATGACCAAGGGCACAATGCCTTTTAAACAGTCCCCAAAGCACCAAGGCCCCACCCTGGCATCCTGCACACAGAGGCCCATTTCAGTGAACTGACCTTGTGCACTTCCTTCTGTCCTCTGGTAGAAAAACCGCCTCATCTGTAACACTCACTCACTGCACACTTGCCTTGTTTACTTCCTTTTCACCTCAAAGAAGAGGAAAGCCAATATCTCAAACTCTAACTCTTTCTCATGCCATCTCTGTACTTTGACAAGTTCAGTGCTTAACTAGAATGTTTTTGTTGTCTTTTTTTATTTTTAGAAGAAAAGTAATAAAAACAAAAGTAAATAGAGCTCCCGGGGGTCTTTGGTCACCGATTTTGATGTGCGTGAGGGAGTTCATACCATGTGACATTCCTTTCTATTAATCATTTCTCACTGCTTATCATCCTGCTGTCTCTAACTTATTATATTTTAACAGCTAGCACAACGGTTGGGCGCACCGCCTGTCCCATCCGCATGGGACAGAATGTTCAAAGCAGCTGGTGTCTGTGTGCCGTGCAGAACTGGCAGGTGTGCCAGGGAGTGGGAAAAAAAAAAAAGAGGAGGTGAAGAGCAGAACCAACCAAGGCCAGACAGGGAACAGACTGCAGTGAGGGATGCTTTGCATTGACTAATGCCCCCCAGATGAAGTATTTAAGATAGTCATGTCTACATGACCTTACTTAGAAGGGGGGTCTTCACAGGTATATAGTTAGGTTAGGAAGGCATCATGTGGGATGTGGGTAGGCCCAAAAGTGGGTCTTCTTCTTATAAAAAGAGAACAGGACACAGAGAGAAATGAGGGTGGGGAAGACCAGGTGACAACTGAGACAGAGGTTGGAGTCACATGTCCACAAGCTGAGGAATGCCAAAGACTGCCTGGAGCCACCAGGAGCTGGAGGAGGCAGGAATCTTCCCCTAGAGCCTCCAGGCGGAGCCTGGCCTTGCCCACACCTTAACTTCAGACTTTGGAATTCTAGGACAGGAGAAAATAGATTCTACTGTTTTAAGCCCTCGTGGTCATTTGTTATGGCAGCTACAGGACACTCACCCAGAGCTTATGATGGAAAACCGATAAAGTAAGTGTTACGGGCTGAATATTCATTTTCTTCTAAAATTCATATGTTGAAACTCTCCTCTTAATGTGATGGCCTCAGGAGATGGAGCCTTTGGGAGGTGGTTAGGGTTAGATGAGGCCATCTCAATGGGATCAGGGTCCTTTTGAGAGTCAGGCAGGAACTTTCTGCTTGCTCTGTTCTCTGCCATGTGAGGACAGAAATCAGAAGTCAGCAGTCCACAGCCTAGAAGTGGGCTCTCACCAGAACTCAACTGTGCTGCACCCTGATCTCAGACTTCCAGCCTTTAGAATTGTGAGAAATAAATTTCTGCTGTTCATAAGCCCCCAAGTTTACGGTATCTTGTTACAGCAGCCCTGGTTTATGGATGAGGTCAGTAAGTGAGCTGGTCCCCATCCCTTTCATCCAGCCATCAATTGCCAAATTGGTTTTTAAAACCTGAGTGGTGTGTGGGTAGGAGGAAGTACCTGCCTGCGTCTTGCCTGGCTGACAGATAGGTGGTTTATAAATTCACTGAGCCTTGGGTATTATTTTAGCTCTAGCTGAATGAACCACTTCCTTCTCCCCACTGAGGACACTTGGTGATAGCAATTATGGCTGGCATTTATTGAGTTCTTACTCTAATCCTGGAACTATTCCCGTGAGTACATATGAATATAAACATTCTATGTTCTATGATAATTCTATTAATAAATAGAATAGGCATATTTCATATTTTATCCTCAAAATTATTGTATTGCATTGAATATTAGATAGCACTGTTATAAGATATACCATTTTGTTATATGCTGTTAAGAACAACAACAACAAAAAAACCTGTCAGTTCAACGTGTCATTACCGGTACTTACAAACACATCCCAATTTTAGAGATGTTAACATGTGAATCTTAGAATCAGTGAAATAGGGTATTATCATCATCCCTATTTTATGGGTAAGAAAATTAGGGCTAAGGTCACACAGCTATTAAATAGCACAGGCAAGATGAAACCCCCTGGAAGTTTGACTCTCCGGCTTGAGTTTTTAAGCATTATACACACTGTCTCTCTCATTAGGAAACAGCCAACTCTACAGCTTTGAGAGTTTAAGGCCAACTTTGCTGGCTACCACCCAACATCCATTCACCCCTTCTTTCTTTAATATTCGAACCCTTGCGTTTCCCATCCTCCCTTGCAGCTATATGTAACCATGTGACTAAGCCCTGGCCAATGGAATGTAAGCAGAAGAGATAAGTAAAACTTTTGGGCCTTGTCTTTACAAGGAAGAGGGGGCACCTTCCCTTTTCTGTTCGCTCTTTGCCCTGGCTGGAATGTAGACATGCTAGCAGAAGCTGGTATAGCCATCTTGACCTTAAGATGGAAACCACACTTTGAGGTTGGCAGAACAACAAGATAAATATAAGGGCACCTAGAGTTGCCATGTGGGCCTGCATTGCTTAATCTTGGGCAATTTCAAGAGAGAAAAATAAACTACTATCTTGTTTAAGCCATTGTTGTTTTGGCCTTTGTACTGCAGCTAAGACTGAATCCTAATTATGTGCCCTGAGGCTCAGTTCCCCCTTCCAAGGGTTGCAAGCTCATTAAATGAGAATGTATGTGAAACACTGAATGCAATACTAAGCGCAGAGATGATCCCAGATAAATATGAGCTCCTTATGCAGACATGGGTAACCCAGGCATTAGTTGCTCGCCTATCTTAGCATTTTCTTGCTTTCTCCAGATCCTACTCATGTATGGTAGGAAAAGCAGCATGGATCTTATTTTTCTGGGTTTCTTTTACCAATGCCCTATTACCCATGGCTTAACAAATAGAACATTTTCTTGATAGGAAGAGAAATTCACAAGTAAGCTGTGGGCCTGCCTTTATATCCTAGAATGGTTCTCCCCTCATCTAATAGCTACATCCTCGCTTCCCTTGCTGAGCTAACTCTGGCCATGCACTGGCAAACACTGGTCCTGGCCAGGTTGACTGTCTTTGTCCCCACGCTTTACCAGGCCAGAGCGTGGCTCATAACTCAGCCTAAACAGCCAGAGTTCTCCATCCCTCAGGTCACAGACTGGTTTAGAGATGAGAGACTCCCACCCAAGCTGAGCCAATCTACATTTTTACTAAGAATCAATTGTGAATGTTGAGATAGTGAAGATTTACTTCCTTGGCTAAGATGTTGAGCTATAGGGATGCTGGGATAGCTCAGTGGTTGAGCACTTGCCTCGCAATCATGAGATGCAGGGTTTCATTACCGGCCCCAGCCCTTGCAAACCCCATGTGCTGAACTGTGGCACAACTGGTAACTGCCACAACACAGTGGTAAAGGTTCTCGCCTCCCATGCAGGAGGCCCCTGGTTCAGTTCCTGCCCTGTGCAGCCCCCCATCCACCTGTGTGGAATGAAACCATGTCATAACTGATGGTGTACAACTATGCACACTGCTCTGGGCCCTCACCTCTTCTCTCTCTCTCTCTCTCTCTCTCTCTCTTGTTTTCTCTCAAAAAAGAAAAGAAAAGAAAAGAAATTAAAAGAACAATAGGGATCATGAAGTCTATTGCAGTTGCTACGGCTACATAATAAATTACCCCCAAATCTAGTGACATAAATCAACACTATATCATATATGCTTATAGATTATGTGGTTCAACACAAGGCACCGTGTGGACGACTTTCTGCTCCACAATGTCTGGGGCTCAGCTGGAAGACTCAAAAGTCAGAGGCTGGAACTATCTGAAGGCTCAGTCTTGCGTATCTGGCAGTTGATGCTGGCTGTCACCTGGGGACCTCAGTTCTCGCCACATGGGCCTCTCCCTATGGGCTTTATGAAGATTAGCTTGGGCTTCCTTACAGCATGATTACTGTATTTTCCGGTGTATAAGATGACCGGGCATATAAGACGACCCCCTAATTTTACAGTTAAAACATAGGTTTAGGCCTATATTCGCTGTATAAGACTACCCCCCACTTCCGAGGCTGTAGTCTTATACAGTGAATATAGGCCTAAATCTATGTTTTAACTGTAAAATTAGGGGGTCGTCTTATATGCCCGGTTGTCTTATACGCTGGAAAATACATACTTGTTTCCAAGGGCCAGTGTCCTAAAGGAGAGCGAGCCAAGAGGAAGCTGTATGCCTTTTCAGACCCTTGGAGGTTACATAATGTTGCTTCCACCATTTTGTATTGGTTGAGATGGTTACAAAGGGCATTCAAGGCCAAGAGAAGGGAATGCAAACCCTCTCTCCTGATGGAAGTTTGCCAACGTTACATTTTAGAAGAGCATGTGGAGTGGGAGATATGTTGATGTGGCCGAATGTGGAATAGACAACCTGCCACAGAAGCCTAGAGCTACCATCATCCTTAATCAAATGGATAAATATATGTACAAAATGAGGCCAACACACACAGAAGGGCAGACCAAAGAGGAGTGACACTAGTGGAGACCCTGGATCCATTTGTTCCTAAAGCTAGACTTGCCTATAGATTTTCATTTTTAGTTAGTGAGCCAATAAATATTATTTTTAATGTATAGATTTGGGTTAAATTTCTGTCATTTGCAGCAAAAAGAGTCCTGAACAACATATAGACCACAGGCTCACCAAGATGCTCAGCTGAGCCATGACTCTAGTGGTTAGTAGCACAAAGCACTAGCTGGCGCTTTGAAATAACACGTTTTCCTCTGCACTTGGCTAACCAGAAACCCTGAGCCAGAATCCTCCACGTGAATTTGCCACTCTCTTTAGAAGGCAAGAATTGATGACTGTCAGTTTTTTGTTTGGCTTGTTTTTAAGCCGCCCAAATGTTCCCTTCTGCCACGAGAGCAACAGACGGTGGCATCTGGGAAGCACTATAAAAATGGCCCAGGTCAAGGTGACAGGCAGCACAAGGGAGAGCAACCCCAAGGCCTGGAACATTCTCAAGCTGAGTCCTGGAAGGAGATGCTGCGCCTGGAAGGAAAATGACAGCCACCATAGCTGACATCTATTGTGTGGCAAACAATGGTGTTTCCATACCTTACCCCTTGTGTTTACAGCAACCTTGCAAGGAAGGTCTTATCTCCACTTTACAGAGGAGGACACAGAGGCTGAGAGACACTATGCAACTTGCAGACACATAGATTTCTAACTGCAGAGCCCAAACTCTTTCACGCCACACTAGTGGGGCTGAGAGGAACACAGGAAGGGCTTCCCCAGGGCAACATGCAAGGAGGGAAGGGCTGCCAAGTTGTCTCCTATGGCCAGAGCAAGGAGGGGAGGGATTTGTCAGGGAAGCAGATGCTGGGGAGGCGGGCTTGCTGGTGGTCAGAGAGGCAAGGCCATTCTTAGGTGGCCTCTGGGTAAGTGGAGGCCTGGCTGCTCTGAGCATGGTTTCGGTTGCTGGTTTGTGGCTGCAGGCGGGCTCCTGTTTGCCAGCCTCTCCTTTTGGCACTTGGCTGGGTAGACAGAAATGAGTCACCCCCCAGTCCTGCCTGAGCCTCCTCCCTCTGCCTGGGGCACAAGCTGAGCCAATCCAATGTAAGCAATGCATGACCCGAGGGATCAGGATCTCAGAAGGGAAAAGGCCCTTCAAGAGAATTTCTTTTTTTTTTTTTTTTAAATAGAATCCTCTAGTAAACCTTTAATCATTGAGAACCACTGTTTCTTTTTTTTTTTAAATTATTTATTTATTTATTTTTGACAGAGAGAGAGAGAGAGAGATACAGAGACAGAGAGAGAACTGAACTGGGGGAGCTCCCAGCTCAGCATATGGTCCCGCACGGGCCGGGGCCGGGATTCGATCCCTGGTCTCCGGCGCTGCAAAGTGAGCGCTTAACCCACTGAGCCATCCCGGCTTCCCCTCAAGAGAATTTCTTGCTGTAAGTTCTTGACCCCTTGCTGAAAGGACCCTGGTGGCTTTGGATTTCTTTGAGGACCTGGGCTGGTCCCACTATGTGCCGTCAGAGGTCTGAGATCCAGGGCTGGCTATGGCTCCAGACTCTGGACAAGTCCCTCCCCCCTCTGACTTTCAGTTGCTTAGTGTGTAAAATGGAACAGATAGATCCTAGCAGCAGCTGCTCTTTCCCACCCTCCCACCCCTCACTGCTTGTTAATTCCACCTCCCAGATCTTAGCAGCACTGTGATGCTCCTATCTGTCCCGTTATCCCTCGTTCCTTTCTGTTGGGAGCCAGTCAGGAGCCTGAACGGAAAGGTTTCTGGGGGCCTTGATGGCAAGGCCTCGGCCTCCCCTTCACCTCCCCTTGTGATTATCTATAGAAAAGAATATGTACCTGCAGCTTCGCATGAAGGTCAGACCAGTTGATTGATTACTAGGCCTGGGGTTAAAAAGATATGTATGGAGAAGGGTCTGCTAGTTCCTGATAACAAATCTGCTTATGCTAATGAATAACCCACCCTGTACTTTAGCAATCTCTCTTACTCTCTTCCCTATTCCTTGTAATGACGTTAACTTCTGCTATATAAAGAAAGCAATAAAGCTATTTGAGGCTGCTCCTATTGAGGACAGTCGGCGACAATTTCGTTGGTCTTTAATTACCTCTGCTTGAACTGGAGACTTCGTTCATCCAGGCTGGTTCCTGGTACCCCTATCTATTCTGCAAACTAGCCCGTCTCCTCCCAATAGCTCCCTTCCTTCAGCTGCAACATGGTCAAGAATTGATTTCTGTTGCTTACAACCCCAAAACCCTAGCTGAAAGAGTGGCTGGGCTGAGCACCACACCCTGCCCCTCATGACCTACCTCACACAGCTGCCCATGTTCCAAAGAGGACCCTGCCATACAGAGACCTTTTTCTGCTTCTTGTGGTAGCCTCGAGCCCACCCAGTCTTCACAGCCAGGCATCCACAGTGGTGGTGGGACAAACCCAACATGGGAAGTGTGGCTGAGAAGCGCCCTTATAGTCTAGGTGGGAGCTTTCCAGAAGCGGGGTGTGGCCTCATGTGTCAGAGCTGCTGGAGAAGGCAAGGCAGGATGTGATTAATGTCAGCTGTGGGTGTGACAGCCCACCAGCCTGAGGCCTCATTGTTGCAGCAGGTACAAACGCAGCCCCCCCTGCTCCCCGCCACCGCCGCTTGCTGCCCGCCCAGCCCTGCTCTGTGTCAAGTCCCCTCTCCCGCCTTCGAGAGTACAAATCCACAGTGCCAGGCGCTTAAAAATAGCATCCTACCCAAATCACAGACGTGAGACGGAACGCCAGAAAAGGAGAAAGCTCTCTTGCCTCAGAGCACATGGGCTCCTGAGTGGTCTGTGCCTGGCGCTGCCAAGGGGCTGCTCTCCAGAGCCTTCTGTTCTGCCCGGGGAAGGGGTAGCCCACGTGATAAGCTCCCAACCTAAAGCTGGCTTCACGATTCAGTAGGGCTGGTGTGCTGGGCATTGTCTGTGCCCATCCTGGGCCACTCCGCACAGGGGCCAGGGAGGGGGTGCTGACCTGAGGCACAGTATTCCTCTTCCTCAACAACGAGGAGCCCTGGCATGAAATCAGAGGCAGGAAGGAGAAGACAGCTGTGGTACTTATCACCTACCATCCTCACTACAAGGTCAGTACAGCACTGGCTGTGACCTTGACCTCTCCACCCAGTCCCCATCCTGTTGGGTCAGGGACCACTTGATTGTACTTCTTGCGATGTATTTTCTTTTGCAGCACGTTGATAATAGTGAAAAACCGGTAGTAGCTAAAACATCCAAAAATAGAGGTCGATTAAGTTAATTATAGAGAAGGCCCCTCAGAATACTATGTGGTCTTTAAGAAGCGTCTTTTAGAACAAGATGCCACGTTTCTATCATTCGTTACATGTATCACCCATTTCATAACCCCCTTTTCAGGGGAAAAGAGAGCGAAGAAACAGCTGCCACATTCTTTTGACACGGACTCTAAAACACGTCCTTATTTCAAAAACATCAAAGTGTAGGAAAAGAAGCAATATGGTAAAATGTAATGATCTGGAGGAAACGTTCTGGATATATTTTTAAGTGAAAAAGAGAAGTGAGTTAAGAACATCCTGCCTCGTATTTAAGAAGAACAAGCTTGTATATCTATATGTAAACTGTGCTCATTCAACAACAAGCTAAGTCTATGAAACACACATGCATAGAAAAAATGACTGGAAGGAAGACCTAACAAGAGGCTGGCAGTATATACCTCCCGGGCATGGGGTTATAAGCACTTTTAGTTTTCGTCCTCGAATTTCTCTGTATTTTCCAAGTTTCTGATTTTATAATCAACCAATTAAAATAACAACAGCTACCACTTAGGATCTCTCCACGTGTCCGCACTGACCTGTGCCGAACGCTTTGTAACAATGATCTCACAACCACCCTTCATCGTATGTGGTGGGCAAGCTTCTTATTGCCATTTTGCAGATTAGAAAACTGAGGCTCAGACAGATTGAGTAATTTCCCCAAGGCCACCCAGCTATTAAGAGCTGGAGCTGGGATTCAAACCCTGGTCAATCTGACTCCAGAACAGAGGCTTTTAGTACGATGTTGTAGTGTTGAACTCACCCAGTGCGGCTTCTTTATACAAGAGGGCATCTGAGAACAATGCCGCCTCTTTGCTGCCCAGGAAGGAGGCCTT
Source organism: Craseonycteris thonglongyai (assembly GCA_004027555.1). Classification (NCBI taxonomy): domain Eukaryota; kingdom Metazoa; phylum Chordata; class Mammalia; order Chiroptera; family Craseonycteridae; genus Craseonycteris; species Craseonycteris thonglongyai. Next base: position 163,974 of record PVKE010000189.1, read on the forward strand.
GCTGTTGATCACAGATGTTGCTACCTAAAGGCTGAGAGCTGGAGTTGAGGGCCCCGGTCTCTTGGGTCCTGAGCACCAATGTGTTTTGGGACATAAAATGACCACATCTGGCCCGAGACAGCCGATACTACTAGCCCGGTGGACTCAGCCTCTCTTGGAGGCGTTGCTGGCTGAGCCAGGACAAAGAAAATGGATATTTCCGCAGTGCCAGTACGCTTTAGCAAGACCCCTGCACCCCCTTTTGCAGGTTCTTCTTGCTCTGCTGGAAGGAGCTCTGCAGCTTGCTCAAGAGATAAACATTCCGAACATCATTTCTTCTCAGCTGGGCAGCCAAGGGAGCAGCTGGGAGCCCTCCAAGCAGAAGGAGGAGGGGAGCATGCTCATTTTCTGGAACTCAGCTGGGACTCTTTCCTCTAGGAGACCCCAAGAAACTGTTCCAAACAAACACAAAGGCTGCTGGGGAAACTGGTAACTGGGAGCCCAGAGAGGCTGCTGTAGCCCTTGTGAGGAAGGATGGAGTCAGCGAATGTGGCCTCGCCGGTACTGGGCATGACCTCCAGAGACAAAGCTCCTCAAGGCGCCAGACTCTGTGTGCCCATGGCAACAAGGGGAAGCAGGGCAGGACTGTCCTGAGGCTCAGAGAGGTGAAGTGATGATCCCACGCCAGAACCCAGCCTGAACTCAGAGTGATGTTTTCCCAACTTTTTTCAACTGGCCTCAGGTCTCACACTCCTTTAAAAAAACAGCGAAAGTTACAAGCCTTTTTGTTTTTGTTTTGTGTTTTTAAATGGGCATAGGCATTTACGTGCAAATGTTGTGTATAAATTTAGGGAGGTCAGTCAAGCTCTCCTTTGATGAGAATCACCATCAACGATCCACACACACTTACCTCCATCCTCCATCTCTGTGGCCAGGTAGTTTCCAAGTGAAGGGGAGGGAGAGATGTTCATTTCCATTTCCTCCCCCAGACTTGAAGTAGGGAATGACCCAGAACTGTATTTTCTCTGTAGACGTATTGTACACTTATGGCCAGAAATCTATGTATGGTTGGGGGAGGCAGAGCTGTCCTCCAGCATTTCTGGCTATTGGAAGCTCTAGTCTTCCTCTAGCCAGTTCTCACTCAGCTCAGAAGTGGGGCTGACATCGAGATGGGAAGGAACTCCTAGGTCCAGTTCCAGTAAATCTGTCAAAAAAAACCATCCCAAAACTCTACCAAAAACCTTTGCTATATAACAGCTTCTCTGGACCATCATAAAATGTCTAGAGCTTCATGGTTTATTTATAGTCATCTCCTTACACAGTTCTCAATTACATGAAACATAAAACTGAAATATTTTATACATTGTTGTTTGATTTGGTATTTTTGTTTTGACAGCTAGTAGACATAAATTCTTTTTTATTTTTTAATTTTTATTATTTTTGACAGAGAGAGAGAGACAGAGAAAAGGGGGAGGGCCCATAGTTGCCTGTCATTAGTTTTCGATATAGTTTCATTCCATAGGTGGGCGTGAGTCTGTGCAGGGCTGGAATCGGGGCAGGGGTCTCCTGCATGGGAGGCACGCTTCCACTGGGGATCTCCTCCATGGGAAGCTTGCCCGGCAAGAACTGAACACAGGGCACACCCCAGTTCAGCATGTGGATCTGCATGGGCAGGGGCCGGGACTTGATCATTGGACCCTGGGGCTACAAAGTGAGTGCTCAACCTGCTGAGCCATCTGGTTTCCTTGACATGAATTCTTCAGGGCAGTAGTCTCCCAAGTTGTTTTTTTGTTTTGTTTTGTTTTTAATCATGAATCCCATCAGGCAAAAACTTTCCAGCGTGTACCCATAATATATGTGCATTTAAAGATTTATGAATTATATACATGCATCACTGTTCTCATATTTTATGCACAATCATAAAATCTATATCAAAATCGAAAATTTTAAATGCTAAGTAAAAGATTAAACAATTTTTTTTTTTTTAGTGTCTTGCATGATCATTGTAATGGCTTCCATCATTATTAACCAATACCTTAAGGCAGAAAGATGCCTTTTGGGTGAGAATTTTTGTGAACAATCATGGGTTTTTGAATATGTGTTTTATTTATTTTCTGTTTTATATTTTTGTTTTTCTTTTTTTTATTAATTGTTAAATTTATTGGGGTGACACTGGTTGGTAAAAATTACATCATTTCCAGGTGTACAATTCTACATTACGTTGTCTATGTATTACATTATGTGCTCACCACACAGAGTCAGTGCTCTATCCATCACCATATATTTGATGCCCTCCCTCCTCCCAACCCTCTCCCTCCTTACCCTCAGTAAACACTAAACTGTTGATGAATATACATTTTAAATAGACTTCTTGAGGAAGCCAGGATGGCTCAGTGGGTTAAGCACTTGCTTTGCAGCCCTGGGGACCAAGGATCGAATCCCGCCCATGGGGACCCATATGCTGAACTGGGGTGTGCTTCCTATGCCTGAGGTCCCCAGTTCAGTTCTTGCCCCACCCGTTGGGCCCCTGGCCCAAGGGGGCGTGTCTCCCATGCAGGAGGCCCCCAGCCCAGTTCCTGTCCTGCACAGCCCCTGCCCACCTGTGTGGAACGAAACCATGCTGAAAAACTGATGACCTACAACTATGGAGACTGCTCTGGGCCCTCCCCCTTCTCTCTGTCTCTCTCTGCCTCTGTCTCTCTTTGTCCTCTGTCTCTGTCAAAAACAATAAAATAAATTTTTATAAATAAATAAATAAATAAATAAACAAACAAACAAATAGACTTCTTGATAATTTGAAAATTTTGGCTGTCTTCCTTTGAGGTCTGATTGGATGATTGTCTTTGTTTTCACCTTGGTACGGGTCTGATAAAGTGCTTGGTCCAGGAATAAGACAGTTGCCTCTGCAATTTTCTTGCCCTTTAGTTGTACTTGATTTATTAGTACAGTATTGTCTTCAATCCACAGCTCCTCTGCATGAATGTTGTTAAGGCACGTGTCTAATTTAGTTAGGACTTGGTGACATAGGTATGTAACCCACAAATCTACTTTCTTAAGCCCAAACTTCACAACCCTATGTCTCAATATCCTAATAGCTAACAAATTTGCCAACAAGACTGTGGTGAAACTCTCCCTCTTTCCACAGGAGATAACATTGGGAGAAGGGTGAGAAGTGACCACCTACAGCATGACCAAGCCCGAGGGGCCTCAGCTACTATCCCTCTGTGTTACCTCAGGTTCCTTTTTGCCTTTCAGTCTTATAATATCTGTTCAACCAAAGCCCAGTTCAGTAGTTCCCCCTTTATCTGCAGGAAATATGTTCCAAGGCCCTCAATGGATGACTGAAACCATGATGTTTTTTTCAATACATACACACCTTTTCACTTAAAGGATGCACTTTACTCATGTGAGAATACAATGAGAAGATGCCATCTACATGTCAAGAAAAAGACCCTCACCAGGCACTGAATCTGCAAACATCTTGATCTTGGGACCCCCACTAGCCTCCAGAGCCACGAGAAGTACCTGTTTAAGCTATCCAGGCCGTTACTTTTGGTCTAGCACCCCAACTGACTAAGACATCCCTGGAAGTTTTGGAAGAGTAGGCCAATGTAAAGATAGAAACTATTAGGGTAGGCATGTGATTTTGTTTCCAGTTTTCATCTGTCTTTAAAATTTAATGGAAGAAAAAAATATTAGGAAGGCCATTGGTGACACATTGGCCACCGTCCTTAGCTTCTGTTGATGTTTTTGTCTTGCTTTAGCATAAACCAAGTTTTGGGCTTTTGATGTTGCTAGTGAAGTCTGGGGTCAGCAAGGTCATCTTCCCTCCCTATGTTAGTGAAAACTTGTTTAATTGTGCAGAAGTAATGGGTAAAAATTCTAAGGAAGGACATTTTTCAACCAAAGTTGCATTCGAAGTTATTAAACCTTTGACCTATACTGTCTAGGCATGTGCCCAACTGAAGAAACTAAAACAAAAACCTCAGTCCCATTGTCTTAGTGAATAATTTCTATATTGGAAAATTATATCTGTTCTTGGCAAATGCTTACTTACTCAGGTTTCTTTTGAGATGAGAATATCTTACACAAAACTGATGTCAAATATTCTTGCTTAATTCCTTCAGGTGAAAACCTGGGAGGTATAAGGAATTAAAAAAAAAAAAAAAAAAGTGTGGGGAAGCCAGGATGGCTCAGTAGGTTAAGCACTCACTTTGCAGCGCCAGGGACCAGGGATCAAATCCCGGCCCCGGCCCATGCAGAACCATATGCTGAACTGGGAGCTCCCCCAGTTCAGTTCTCTCTCTGTCTCTGTCTCTGTATCGCTCTCTCTCTCTCTCTCTCTGTCAAAAATAAATAAATAAACAAATAAACAAACAAATAAATAAATAATTTAAAAAAATGTACTTCTTGTGTATTCGTACTTCTTCTAGTGATTGTTCTCATTTTTTAATGCATAAGGGCAAGTTCTACAAATCAGTGATTAAGCAAATACAATGCTGATACCAAAAGTAAATAAATAAATAAATTTAAAAAATAATAATAATAACAATACTAATAAAGGCAGCACTTTATGGCTTCCTTTGGAATACCCAAACTGCCAACATTACTACTCTTGTGTTTTGGGCCATTATTAAGTAAAATAAGGGTGACTTGAACACAAGCACTGCTGTACAACAATGTTCAATCTGATAACCTAGATAGCTGTTTAGTGACTAACAGGCAGGAAGGGTCTAAAGCATGGATATGCTACACAAAGGATGATTCATGTCCCACACAAATTGGAGAAAGATGTTGCTACTCAGAATGGTATGCAATTTATAACTTAGACGTCGGTCAAGATGGTGGAGTAGGTAAACACTGTGCTTGTCTACTTCCATGACCACATCAAAATTACAACTAAATTATAGAACAACAACCCCTGAGAGCCACCTGAAGACCAACTGAACAGAAACCCTTTAACTCCTAGAAGGATATAAAGAAGAAGTCACATCAAGGCTGGTAGTGGGGCAGAGATGCTGAATGCGCTGGTCCCACATCCACAAGTGGTGTTAAGAATTGGGAGGGATATCTTAGCTGCGAAGTTCTCCCCTGAGGAGTCAGTGGTCTTATCCTCACATCATGCTCCCCAGCCCAGAGCACCAGTGCCAGGAAGAGGGGTCCTTACAACATCTGGCTGTGAAAATCAACGGGGTTCCATCTGGGTGAGAAGGAGAGCTATTGGAGTCCCAGGTGTTCTCTTAGAGAGCTCACACATGAACTTACTTCCTGCTAGACTCGCTTGCTCTGAGCTCCAGCAAAGGGCTAGCAGCTCAAAAAGTGCCAGGGCCATATGGGAAGGAACAGAATTGTCTGGCTTCAGGATGAGGGCTGGAGGGGCAGCTCTCTCCCAGACAGATGTGCTGGCAGGAGCCATTGTTTCTTTGTTGAGCCCTCTCAACAGCCCACAGGCACAGGCAGGCACCATATCTGAGTTTCCATCAACTTGGCTAATACTATTCCTTCCACCCTGATTATTCCCTGAGACCCTGACTTACCCAACCTGCCCACCAACCCAAATCTCTTTCAAGAACTGTTCCTCACAAGCTGCTGTCCTTGGCCCAGGCTGTGGACTTCACTACAATCTCTCAAAGATCCATAAACCACAAACAAGCAGAGGCTGCCTTCAGCATGCCTTGTACCTCTTGCTAACTGACCCCCAGCACTAGTGGCAACTGACCTCTGTTCTTAGTATAGACTCTCCCAGGCACCTCCAGGTCCATCACGGACAGCTACCAACCACAGATTACTTTGTAGTGCCTATCAGTGACCCCAGAAGGCACCAAAGCTCCACTAAAGTAAATAAGACTCCATGGGGTCAGCTCGTACAAACAGTTCATCAGCTATAGTCACTGATGGTCCTCATAGCCAGTCAGCCTAAAGGTCAATTTCACCCACTGACATGCCAATAGCAATCAAGGCTCAGCTACAACAGAAGGGCACACAAGGCATGCTCCTGGAGCACTTGGCTCAGGTGACCAGGCTGTAATCAACAGGACAAGGGATAACAAGTGCTGGAGAGGCTGTGGAGAAAAAGGAACCATCATACACTGCTGGTGGGAATGTAAACTGGTACAACCACTGTGGAAGGCAGCATGGAGATTCCTCAAAACATTAAGAATAGAATTACCATATGACTCAGCAATTCCTCTTCTGGGTACCTACCCCCCAAATTTGAAATCCTTAGTCCACAAAGATACACGTATCCCAGTGTTCATTGCAGTGTTCATGGTGACAAAGTCATGGAAATAACTAGTGTGTTCTTTGATAGATGACTGAATAAAGAAGTTGTGGTATACTTACACAATGGAATATTTACTCCGTGATAAGAAAAGATGAAATACTGCCATTTGTGACATGGGTGGACCTTGAGATCATCATGTTGAGCAAAATAAGTCAGAAAAAAATCAAGAACCATATGACTGAACTTATAGGTGGAACATAAAACTGAAAGTAACAAAGAAAAGAAAACTTATGGTTACAGTCAACGGTTACCTGAAAGGAAGGGGGCATGGAGGTGAGGGAGAAGGGGCGTCAAATATAAGGCGATAGAAAGGGAACTGACTCTGGGTGGTGAGCACACAATGCAATACATAGATGATATATGATAGAATTGTAAACCTGGAACCTATGTAATTTTTAGCAACCAATGTCACCCCAATAAATTTATTATTTAAAAAATGAGAGAGAATCTTAAAAGTAGCAAGAGAAAAGCAATTATATACAAGGGAGCACCCATAAGACTGTGAGCTGATTTCTCAATAGAAACTTTGCAGCTCAGAAGGGATTGGCACAAAATATTCAAAGTGATGAAAAACAAAGCCCTACAAACAAGTTTACTCTACCTAGAAAAGTTATCATTTAGAATTGAAGGAGAGACAAAGAGCTTTCCAGACAAGAAAAAGCAAAGGAGTTCATCACCACCAAACCAGTATTACAAGAAATTTTAAAGGGATTTCTTTAGGAATAAGAAAAATAAATAAATAAAATGGTAATAACTATATATCTATCAATAATTACTTTAAATGTAAATAGGTTAAATACTCCAACCAAAAGATATCGGTTGGCTGAGTGGAGAAGAAAACAAGATCCATACATATGCTACCTATAAGACACCCACGTCAGATTGAAAGAAACAGACTAAAATTTAGTAAAGGGATGGAAAAAGGTATTTGATAAAAATGAAAATGAAAAAACACTGGGGTAGCAGTACTTATATCAGACAAAATAGACTTTAAAACAAAAGCTATAATAGGAGACAAAGAAGGACATTTCATATACAATAGCCAATGTTAAGCAAACTAAGTAGCCCCTGAGAGATGGTTGGATAAAGAAGATGTAGTACATACTCATGTAGACAATGGAATATTATTTGTCCATAAAAAAAGAATGAAATCTTACCTACTATTTGCTACAACATGGATAAACCTGGAGGGTATTATGCTAAGTGAAATAAGTCAGAAAAAGACAAATATGTATGATTTAACTTATATGTGGAATCTAAAAAACAAAACAAATGAACAACAAAAATAGAAACAAACTCATAAATACAGAGTAAAAATTAATGGCTGCAATAGGGTGCTGGGGAGCTGGGTGGAAAAGGCAAAGGGATTAAGAAGTACAAATGGGCAGTTACAGTCATGAGGGATGCTGGGATAGCTCAGCAGGCTGATTGCTTGCCTTGCAACTGTGAGGTCTGGGGATTGAATCCCGGCCCCGGCCCATGCAACCCCATATGCTGAACTTCAGCCAAACTGGTTACCAAGGGAATGGTGGTGAAGGTTCTCACCTCCACGAAGGAGGCCCCCAGTTTGGTTCCCTCCCCACGTGGACCTGCATCCATCTGTGGAATGAAAATATGTCACCACTAATGATGTACAACTATGGAGACTGCTCTGGGCCATACACTTTCTCTCTCTGTCTCTCTCTCTTTCTCTCTCTTTCTCACCTTTTCTCAAACAATAAAATATTTTTTAAAAAAAAGTCATGAGGATGAAGTACAGCATAGGGAATATAGTCAATAATATTGTAATAACGATGTATGGCTCACTGGGAGAATCACTTTGTAAGTTATGTAAATGTTTAACCACAATACTTTATGCCTAAAACTAATATAATCTTGAATGCCAGGAAGCCGGGATGGCTCAGTGGGTTGGGCACTCACTTTGCAGCCCTGGGGACCGAGGATCAAATCCCGGCCCCGGCCCATGTGGACCCATATGCTGAACTGGGGAGTGCCCCAGTTCAGTTCTCACTGGGGCGAGACCCCGGCCCAGTTCCTGCCCTGTGCAGCCCCACTCCCACCTGTGGAATGAAACTATGTGGAAAAACTGATGATGTGCAACTATGGAGACTGTCCTGGGCCCTCCCCCTTCTCTCTGTCTCTATCTCTGTATCTCTCTCTGTCAAAAACAATAAATAAATCTTAAAAAATATATATTTGAATGCCTTCTGTCATTAAAAAATTAAAATCTTTTTAAGTCAAAAAATAAAATTTATGAATTATTTCTGGAATTTTTTGTTTAATAGTTTTGGTCTATAGTTGACTCTGGGCCACTGAAACGATGAAAAACAGAATCTCAGATAAAGGTAACTACTGTATTAACTTCTCTGTGCCAAAATAGCCTGGATGGTTTGTTCTCCTGTCTAGATTCTCATAGATACAGAGACCTAGTGGTAGTAAGGCTAGATCTCTCTTAATCTTTAGAAATAATCTAGGATTTCTTCCTGGTCCTCAGCAGATTATCTCACATCCCAGGAGCAAGATCACTATCTGGAACATCAAGGACATTGGATGTTTGATGCACATTGTATTTCTTCCACCATAGTTTGGCTTTAAACTAAGGTGACCAGACAGTCCCGATTTTTAACAATTTGTCCCGCGTCCCACGGTGTTTTAAAAAAGTCCCGATTTTTGGAAAGAATGCACGACAAGCTAGGGAACGGCGGGAGATAGACCAAATTTTTAATCAAGAACCCCCTCCCGCCCAGTCAATGGTGTCCCGCTTTACCAATGTTAAAATCTGGTCACCTTACTTTAAACGCACTGTAACAGGATGAACAGTTCAAAAGGTGTCCACATGCTAATCCTGAGGACCTGTGAATATGTCCCCTTACATGGCAAAGGGACTTTGTCGATGTGATTAAATTAAGGATTTTGAGATGGGAGATTATCCCATAGGCCCAATGTCACCCCAGGGTTCATTTAAGAGGGAGGTAAGAAGGTCAGCAGAGAAAAGGGAGATGGGGTAATGGAAGCAGAGGTTGGAGTGATGCACTTTGAAGATGAAGGAAGGGGCCACCAGCCATGGATGGAGTGCAAGTGGCTTCTGGAATCTGGAACAGGCAAGGAAATGGATGATCTAGAGTCTCTAGAATAAATGCAGCCCTGCTGACACCTTGATTTTTAAACTTGTAAGACTCATTTCAGACTTCTGACTTCCAGAACTGTAAGATACTAAGTTTGTGTTGTCTTAAGCTGCCACATTTTAGTAATTTGCCACAGCATCCATAGGAAGCTAATGCACCCACCCAGACTAAAGCACAAATCCATGAAATGTTTCTTTCCCAGTTTCTCCAGGCAAAGCGAGGAAGCTCACAAAACCAAGGTCAAGGCTGACACACAGAGGAGGGCAGAAGGATAGACAGAAGCCTGCTCTCATAGGAAAATTGAAACTGTTGTTTCAGAGTATGCTAAGATGTCCTGTGACTACTAGGAGACTAGGAGATCAATCCATTTCATCCAGATCCACCTCTGCCACACTCCAAGTGCTATAAGAAATTGTAAAACTCCACAGTTTCACTTAGGAGCCTTAACTTCATCTCAATCTTATTGGCCTACGCCCAACAATAATGACATTTGTGGCCAATGTTCTTGGATGCCAAGAACATCAGGTATCAGTGTTCATAGTCAGCAGCTCTATAAGGCAGCACCCATTACACAGATAGGAAAACTGAGGCACCGAGAGACTAAGTGGCACACCCAAGGCCACACAGCCTGGAAGTATAGAACACAAGTTTCCAAAGCTCTGGGTTTTCCCAGCTCTCTCTCACTTCTGACGTCACTGACTGTTAATGATGCAGACAGAATAAAGAGGATGCCCTACAACCATCTTGAGACTGAGACATGACATGGGGTCATGTTCACGCTAGTGACACGCAGTGCTGGGTGAGCACCCACTGAATGCGGAGGACGAGAAGGTTGCTGCTGACGTGCCTGATCCTCAGCTCTCCGTAGCACTGGGCCAGTGATGGGTTAATATTGGGTCCAGGGATGTTCCTGTCCTCACCCTAGCATGGCAGCTCACTCTCAGAGAACTAGCCAGGGGGCAGACGGAAAGGAAGGAAACATACCAGGAGGCTGAGTCCATTTTCCACGTGTGGAGGTAATTAACCTGGCTGACTTGGCCTTCAGACAATGTTGGAATGGGCCCATGTGATTATTCAAGGCTAGATTGTACCTGCCCAGCTGTAAAATTAATGACTACAGAGCACCTACATGATCAAAAGTTGATTCTAATGGAGTATGATGGCCATAGTGATTATCCTAGTTAGAGTAACAACCCTATAATGATGTAAGCCCTTCCCCAGCCAATCTTACCACTTCATGTAAAGCAGCAGGGTGGGCTAGTGGAGAGACATTTGGGGTCAGACAAATCTTAGTGGAAAGCTTGGCATCATGGCATACCAGATGTGACCTCCTGTAAATTATATAACCTCTCGGAGACTCATTGTCTTCACTTGGAAACAGAACCCTATTGTTTGGCTTTCACACACTCTGCACAGCTGTGGGCTTCAGGATAGGCTGGCTCCAGCCCCAGAAGGCATATACTGATTGGTCAAGAGCCATTATGATGAGTCTATTCCTTTTTCTGTGGTAAGTTTAAGCATGGACATGTGACACAATATGGACAATAAGCTGAGAGGCTTCAGGGAAAGATTTTGTTTTGCTTTTGTTTTGCCCTGTAAAATTGATATACAAAAGAAGGTGATATTTCTTTTGTTGGATGCTACCGTAGATGTAATGCCTGAACAGCTGCAGCCACTTGTGAACATGAAGAGAGCCAAACTTAAGGTCAAGGCTGACACACAGAGGAGGGCAAAAGGGATAAACAGAAAGAGTTTGGGTTTTCAACAGTGTCCTTGAACCAATGCATTAACCATCTCTGGAGGCTTCATACCTGAGGACTTCTTGATAATGAACTTTCTTTTTGTTTAAGCACCTTTGAGTTAGATTTTCTGGTACATGAAATCCAAGCTTGTCCAACCCACAGCCACAGGCTGCATGTGGCCCAGGACAGCTTTGAATGTGGCCCAACACAAATTCATACACTTTCTTGAAACATTATGAATGTTTTTGTGAGGTTTTTGTTTGTTTGTTTTTTAGCTCATCAGCTATCATTAGTGTATTCTATGTGTGGCCCAAGACAATTTTCCCAATGTGGCTCAGGGAAGCCAAAAGATTGGACAACCCTGATGTAACCAAAAGCATCCTGCCTGATACAGGGCTGTGTTGAGGATTAAATAAATAAAGCACCTACTATACTGCCTGGCACACAGCAGCTTTCTTCGTTGTGTGAGGTACTCATATGAGAAACAAGGATAACAAATCACCATGATTCTGAGGTTCTCTTCACTTGTATATATACACTGTGCTCCCCAGCTAGAAATATAAACTAAGGGAGACAGTGTCTTGGACCTCATTGCTATGCCTCAGTGTCTGCTCAATAAATGCTCTGCTACTGACCCAGGGGCCTGCCCTTGCTGGCTGTCTACCCAGGACAAGTGGCCTCTCTGAACCTCAGTCTCTTCATCTGGAAAAGGAGAAACAGTGAGATGATGATACAATGTACCCAGCCTCCATAAAGTCGCAAAAGGTGGTATTAGTGGTTTGACACCAGGGTTACCTGTGCCATGTTGAAGAATCTCACTCTAGTGACCCTTTTCACCATGAGTTGAATTCCAACCCAGCCTCAATCTTCAGTCATTCATTCTAGAGGGTCTAAAAGGATTTGGAATCAGGAAACCTTTGTTCTAGTCTGAGTTCTGCCACTGTCTGCTCTCCTTCCCTGAGGCCTGATCACCTCCTTTGGCAGGGGAAGATAATAATCTATTGATTTCAAAGCATGTCACAAGGGTTAAATGAAGCATGAAAGTGCTTTGTCCCCAGGCATTTCTGCCCTTCCTGCTTTTGGTGCCAAAACCCTTGACTTGGACTTGGCAGGAGGCACAGTGCGCTGAGAGCCTCGAGACCAAGCTCTGTCACTTGCTAGCTGTCTGCTCTTTGGCAAGAAACTTACTGCTCTGTGGCCCATGCACAGAACCCCCTGGATAAATGGCAGAGACCGTGATACTCGATTGCCATTATTGTTCTCTAATGCGGGAATGGCTTGAGCCAAGCCTGGGACGGGGAACAGGGTGTCTGTGATATAAATACATACACAGACTCAAAAAGCGCCACCATTTGGCATCAAGAGCTTGTTCAGGGGATGCTGGGATAACTCAGTGGTTGAGCACTTGCCTCGAAATCGCAAAGTCCAGGGTTCGATTCCTGGCTCTGGCCCCTGCAAACCCCACATGCTGAACTGCAGTGCAACTGGTAACCCCTGGGTACAGTGGTGAAGATTCTTGCCTCCCAATGCAGGATGCCCCGGTTCGATTCCTGCCCTGCATTCCCCCACATCCACCTGTGTGGAATGAAACCATGTCACAACTAATGATGTACAACCATGGAGACTGCTCTGGGCCCTCCCCCTTCTCTCTGTCTCTCTTTTTTACCTTCTTCCAAACAATAAAATAAATCTTTGTTTTTAAATTAAATGTATTGGGGTGACATTGGTTAGTAAACTTACATAGGTCAGGTGTACAACTCTATACTACTTCATCTATGCACTGCATTATGAGCTCACCACCCAGAATCAGTTGTTGTTGTTTTTTTCCCCATCACCATATACTTGGATCCCACAATAAAATAAATCTTTACCCCCCAAAAGAAAAAGAGCTTGTTCAAAGTCCAGGTGGGAAGGGATAGTTCTCAACCTGGCCTTGACTATTTATAGTCCTGAACCTTTCATGGGACTCCTCCATACATCAGAACAGGAGGATAAAGATGATCCCAGAAACTATGACAGCCACTGTTTCCTGAGCATCTGTTAAGCACTTGCCACGCATTATATTATCACTTCTAACTCTCCAGCCATCTTGTGAAGTAGATATCTTTATCTCCATTTTACAGAGGAGGGGGTGAATTGCAAACCGAATTAGAATCTGCTCACGCTGACTTCCAGGCCTCCTGCCCTCAACCTCTCTGGTTCACCAAAGAGAAAATGGGTTTGGGGGAGGCTTCTGTGGACCGAGCATGGTATCCACTAGGAAAGTGTTCAGCAGCAGGCAGCAGAGAGCCCAAAAAGCTTGAACAAAAACGGGTTTATTTTTCTCGTGCAATAAACTTGGGTGAGCAGATGGATGTTGCCAGGCACTGGGCGAGTCTGGGGGAGTCTCTGTGCTTGTCATTGCAAAGTAAAAGGATGGCAGCCATGGACCCCAAATGCCGTGGCCACGTTGTATTCAACGAGGCATGGATGGGGAGGGTGTAGCGGTGTACCTGACATATTTCCCCTTCTATTAGAGAAGCAGGAGCTTCCAGACGTATGTGGTTCTTATTGGCCAGAACTGAATCACATGGGGTAGGCTTGGATGCAAGGGACGTGGGCATGTAAAAATGTTGGTTTCCAGCCTTTGCACTCTGAGACAGCAAGAGAGAAGTTTGGGAGTGGCTTTCAGGTAGTTCATGGGCAGTGCTGCACATTCACTGAGCAGCTGTCCCCACCCTGGCCTCTGAGACTGGATCAGTGCCCTGGGCTGCAATATCACAGTACCTCAAACTGGGGGGCTTGAAACAACAGAAACTGATTTCTCACTGTTCTTGGAGGTTTGAAGTCTGAAGGCTCTAGGGGAGGATCCTTCCTGCCTCTTCCAGCTTCTGGTGGCCCCAGATGTCACTTGGCTTATGGCCACATCACTCCAGTTTCTGTCTCCATCCTCACATGGCCTCCTCCCGGTATCTCCTCTTCTTAGGACACCAGTCCTATTGGATTAGGACCCACCCTAATGACATTGTCTCAGTGTTATTACGTCTGCAAAGACCTTATTTCCAAACAAGGCTACATTGACAGGTTCTGGGAGTTAGGACTTCAAAACATCTTTCTGGGGACACAATTCAACCCACAACAGAGACAGCATCAACCTTCTGTCTTCTTCTGGAAGGAAAATAAAGGGCCATGCCTGCCCACTTTAGAGGGATGAAGGCGTCTTTCTCCAAGATCAGACAATCCCCCCACCCCAGCTTCTGTGGCCTTGGGTCACCCTTGCCTGAACAGGGGCTTTCCCATCTCTTTCCCTCCTCATACCCCCTCCTCAACACACGAGTCCCCAAATCTGCCAGAGACAAAATGGTTTTCAAACCCTTCACTGCCCTGCTCAGCACCAACCTTTCCTCCCGCCTGAAACCGGGCAGTTACTGTCCACCTGCTCCCTCAATGCTCGGGGTTCCCAAGGTTACCTTTCCAGGTGGAGGCTCAGCTACTCATTGGCCCAGCACTAGTGGTAGTTGACCATCCCCTGGTGACATTCCATGTGCAGGCAGCTTTGTGATGGAATGAAGAAATTGTTCAGGAGCTCTGCCTTGGGTCATGCAGCTTAACCACCATGATGTCAGGGAGGGCTGTGTAATAAGCATTACATCTGAGAGTCATGAGTCCAATAGTTAGTATTTACTGAGCACCTGCTAGAAGCCAGTTTGCCACACCTGCTGTCTCCAACCCATAGGAGGAAGGGGCTGCTCTAGGGGAATGGGAAGTAACTTTGCCAAGACTAAGTGTGCCTACACAGAGCTGTGATGTGCAAAAACTGTTGCTGCTTACTACTTTTTGGGGGGCAGGGAGGAATGCAATTATCTGGGACATTACCCCAAAGGTGGAATTGTATTAAAAGACTTTACCAAGATTCCTTCTAGCCCTAGGAACCTATGAAACACCAAGATAAAATGTGATTAGACCCACCTGGTTTCCTGGTTTGAATAACTGGTTAACCATAGGAAGAGTTAACCATCAACCTCTGACGCTACTGAAGATACCCCACCCCCAGTTCATTTTGATGTCTTTATGCCTTGCCCAGAAGTTCTCATAGATTGAGTGGGATGACCACATGAATGGAGATGCAATAGGAAGAAGAAATGGAATTGCCCAATGCTGAATCTCCGTTTCTCTCCCATCATTTTTAGTGATCCCACCCCTAGAACTTCACCAAGAGCGGAAGTGTGTTGATTTCTACTGCTGCATAACAAGTTAGCACAAATTTTGTGGCCTACAACAACACCCATTTATCATCTGGCAATATATAGACTAGAAATCTAAACAGGCGGGACTGGGTTTTCTGCTCCGGCCCCACAGGTGAAAACGAAGGTGTTGCCTGACTGGGCTCAGGGCTCTGGGGGAATCTGCTTTCAAGCTCATTCAGGTTGTGGCAGAATTCACTTCCTTGAGGCTGTAGGTCTGAGGTCCCCATGGATGTGTGAGCTGTAGGCCGGGGCCACTCTTTGTTCCTGGAAGTCACTCACATTGCTTCCCACATGGCCCAGTCTGTCTTCCAAGCAGCAATGGTGTGTCATGTTCTTCTGACCCTTCTAATATCTCTAAGTCTCCTTCTGCCACCAGCCAGAGGAAACATTGCTTTAAAATGTTTTATCGGATTGGGTCCAGCTTACCCAGACAATCTCCATGTGTGAAGGACACTTGACCTTGGACTTCATATCTGCCAAATCTCTTTGCAATGGCACCTAGATTAGTGTTTGGATAACTAGGGGTTAGGAATCCTAGGGGGCCATCCTGGGAGGTCTTACAGGAGATGAGCTGCAAAGAGAGGCGCTCCTCTGGATCTTTGTGTAGAGGAGGCACCATCTTCCCCGTTCCTAGTGTGAAATGAGCCCTTTTTTGGCACAGAGAAATTTGTAGGAATTCGCCCCTTACACTGAAGAAGAAAAAAAACAGGAAACCCCCAAACATTTACCCTGAACAAACGTGTCTGCTGTAAGGGTGTGGGGTCAGCCATCTACTAGTACACACTTAGAAGAGCTGACCGTTGGATTTCCTCTTCCACTTTTTGTTTTTTAAACTTTTGGAAGTGACAAGCTGTCAATGCTTTTCAAAATCAATTCTGAGTGAAGTTCAGTGAGTTTCCCAATATGGCAGATTCTTCATCACTAGGCAAAGGCAAGTCCAACAGCAACGTAAGATACCTGGGGGGTGGGGGGTGGGGGGTTCCCAATCTCTCAGCACACAGGCCACAGGGGCTCCAGATAGTTTTGCTTTCCTCTCACTGTACTGGGGTGAACAGTGTCCCTCCCAAATCCCCCAATTCATGTCCACCCGGAACCTATGAAAGTGACCTCATTTAGAAACAAGGTCTTTGCAGATGTCATCAAGTTAAAGGAGGGCATATTGAATTAGGGTGGGCCCTAAATCCAATGGCTGGTGTCCTTATGAGAAGAGGGAAGTTTGGACACAGACACAGAGAGAATGCCATGTGAAAATGGAGACGGAGATGGAAGCGACGCCGCTACGAGTCAAGGAGAGCCAGGATTGCTGGCTGTCACCAGAAGCCAGGAGAAAGGCCTGGCACCGACTCTTCTCCAGAGCCTGCAGAAGAAACCACCTTTGCTGACACCTGGACTTCAAACTTCTGGCCTCCAGAACCGTGAGAGAATAATTTTCTGCTGTTTTAAGCCACCACATTTGTGACCATTTATTTATTGCAGCCCTAGGAAACTAATGCACACACTATGTGAGTGTGTTGTTTAAATTTAATCTCTAGTTGGCCACAGACCTCACCACTCCCTATTTTATTCTATTATGCCATCTAGCGTCACTCATTTACTCTCTGTCGGGCTCTTTAAAACATTTTAGGGGAAGCCGGGATGGCTCAGTGGGTTAAGCGCTCACTTTGCAGCGCCAGGGACCGGGGATCAAATCCCAGCCCTGGCCCGTGCGGAACCATATGCTGAACTGGGAGCTCCCCCAGTTCAGTTCTCTCTCTGTCTCTGTATTTCTCTCTCTCTCTCGCTCTCTCTCTCTCTCTCTCTGTCTCTCTCTCGCTCTCTCATCAAAAATAAAAATAAATAAATAAAAATAAATAAATAAAATTAAAACATTTTCATTTGCAAGTCCTGGGTTAATTAATACATTTAATAAAACCAGGTTTCAAAAGAAAATACCTAATCTTCTACATCAGAGTAAATCCAAATAGATCAGCAATCTAAATGCGAAAAAATGAAACCATTGTACATAATTGAAGAAAATGTGTGTTAATTTACATGTAACCTGGGTGTAGAAAAAGGTTTCTAATGACAACTCAAAATCTAGATGCAATGAGAGAAAAGATTAATACATTTAACTACATAAAAATAAAAGCAACTTTTTCAAGGTTTAAAAAAAAAAAGAAAAACTTCACCAAAAATGAAGTCAAAGGCAATTGACAGTCTAGAAGAGAATATTTTCAATATAAATCACAGAGTACTAATAATCCTAATATATAAAGAACTCCTACAAACTGACAGAAACAAAGACCCAAAACCTAATGGAAAAATGGGCAAAGAACATGAATAGGCAATTCATTTTAAAAAAGATACAAGATTGGCATTCATACCGGGTACTCCGACCCTGCTAGAGACTCCCAGTTCCCTGTTATAGTGATTTCACAAATGTTTCTGCTCAAACTATGCACAGTAGATTCTGCTGTTTATAATCTATCAATACAGGCTATCTCCAGATATCAATCCACCTTGGAGCATGGAAGCTTTCCAGCTGACAGTACATCCAAAAATTATTTACAACAGGCTCTAGAGTCAGTTTTAAAAGAGGGTGTATTTTCAAGCAATCACAGTTTTGTTACATCTCATGGGATGACTATTTTGAAGGAGAGAAAGCTATTGGGTTGGGTGAGCTCTGGTATGTTTGTTTAGAAAGAAACTTTCCATATTTTAAGAGTTACACATTGTCACTCAAACAATATGTTACTTACCTTTGGAATGTGTTTTTCACCCACACTTGCATCTGGGTGTGTCTTGTGTTTTAAGACTTCACACCAAGCTGTAAAGACCTGATTGGGCTGGCATTGGAAAGCAATCCAGCTCCTCCATCTTTAGCCCTTGGTACTTCTTGGAACCCATGCAGAATTCTTTAGGAGGTATTATAGATCTCGTTTCAGCCTGGTGCAAAGTCCAGGGTAAGCAGAACTGCCTTTTGGAACTCAATCAGCAGAGCATAGAAACAACCTGAATGCCCAACAATAGGGCATTAGTTGAAAATTATGGCATATTCAAACAAGATTCTGGGCCACCCTTGAAAACCACACTTTACAAAAGAGTCCATGACATGGATAGACATCTGGGATACGTTAAGTGGAAAAAATGGATCAAAAAATGTGGAGTACAATCCTATTTCTGTAGAGTATAAAATTTTTGTAAAACGAAGTGTTCATAAATGCACTCGTAGATCAGGGGTGTCCAATCTTTCAGTTTCCCTGGGCCACAATGGAAGAAGAGTTGTCTTAGGCCATACATAAAATACACTAACACTAATGATAGCTGATGAGCTAAAAAAGAAAATAACAGCAACAAAAATCTCATAATGTTTTAAGAAATTTTACGATTTGTGTTGGGCTGCATTCATAGCCATCCGGGCTGCATGCAGATGCACAGGCCACAGGGTGAACAAGCTTGATGTATATGAATACAAGAGTGTCTAGAAAGATATTTTTTTTTAATTTATTTTTATTGTTTTTTGACACAGAGAGAGAGACAGACAGAAGGGGGAGGGCACAGAGCAGTCTCCATAGTTGACAGCATTAGTTTTCCATATAGTTTCACTCCACAGGTGGGCATGGGTCTGTGCAGGGCAGGAACTGGGCCAGGAGCCTCCTGCATAGGCTCCAGCAAGAACTGAACTGGGGGCACACCCCAGTTCAACATATGGGTCCCCATGGGCCAGCGCTGGGATTCGATCCTCGGTCCCTGGGGCTGCAAAGCGAGCGCTTAACCCGCTGAGCCATCCCAGCTTCCCCTAGACAGACATATTTTAAAATGTTGACATCAGTTATGACTGAGAAGTGAGATTATCTGTGATTTTTACATTGCTTGTTAGTGAGATATTATCTCTTTACAAGGAGCATGTATTACTTTATAATCAGACAAAACAACACAGTAATATATATGTATATTCATTTGCTTAAATTCCTTCAGAAAGAAAATGTTAAGGAAGTGTGAAGTAGGAGAAATAGAAGCAATAGGAATGGCTACATGTCATCTCTTTGGAAGCTGCGCAACAGGAATATGGGGAATTACTACACTATTCCTTGACTTTGGGTGTTTTTGAAAACTTCCATAGTAAAAAAGTAAACAAACAAATAGAACAAATAAAACCGAAAGCAGCAATGAATTAATTGTTGGTTTTCAGAGCATTTCACTGCTGTGGTGCAAGCGACATAGAAATGTGAAGAGACATGGACAACAGGAACAAGGCTGTAGAACGTAACAATGAGAATCCACTATGAGCCATTAGCTGTGTGACCTCTTCCATCCTCCGTTTCCCCTATCTGTCAATTGGGAGGATCCTTGCTGGCTGGTAGACGTGTGATACGGACTTAACTCTGATTCTTATTGTGGTTGCTATTGGTTGATCCAGGAAAGCACGCTATAAGCCT
Organism: Craseonycteris thonglongyai; assembly: GCA_004027555.1. NCBI lineage: Eukaryota > Metazoa > Chordata > Mammalia > Chiroptera > Craseonycteridae > Craseonycteris > Craseonycteris thonglongyai. The sequence goes on from PVKE010000189.1 coordinate 183,747, forward strand.
GAAAGCAAGAGGCCTACCCCCAACAGCAGTTTTCAAACTAGGGTGTGGGGATCACTGGGGAGCTAGCAAATGCAGAGTCCAAGGCCTGGTCCCCAGTCTGACTCAACATCTGGGGTCAGGCCTAGGAATCTGCCTCTTAAATGAGAGCCCAGGTAATTCCCACTGGGAAACACCAAATCTAGCCCAAGGCCAAAGACACCCTGGGAAGCAGGTCTCCCTGGAGGAAAGAATGTGTCTGTGTAGAAACAAGGCTGGGGACCAGGACAACTGCTTACTTGACTCCAGGTGGACTGTGTCAGCAGTCATGGCTAGGAAAAACTGGCATGTGACAGACACTTTTGGAGCCTCCAGTTTGCAGAAATAGTGAATAAATGACATCTCCTTTGTGCTTTCCGCCTGGAGGGACAGATTCTGGGCAATTGACTTCGGTCAGAATTTGATTCCAACATACATGACCGGCACTGCACTAGGATCATGGCTGACCACTGAACATCTGTGAAATGGGAACAATGAGAGCAGTATGAGGATCAGTCAGTCAGTCACACAGGGTTACGGTGATCACAGGCGGCTATCAGGAGTCAAGGCACTGAGCAAGGATCTCATCAGTAAACTTAGAAGCCCACTTCTTAAAGACTCCACCCTTTGCTTTTAGGCACAGGAAACCAGAACCTGGGGCAAAGGAAAAATAAAACTCAGTAAGTCCATCCCACTTGAGACAGCACATACCCTGATGACATACCCTCAGGGACAAGTAAGTGGCAGATCCAGGCAGGGAGCCTGTGTATACACACCTCAAGTCCCAACTGTTTAAGGAACCCTCTTAATTGTCATCTCAAACTCAATTCTGATTTCATTTTCCTAATCACAAGCTGGCCTCCAGTCTCCTCCTCTCTACCTAATTCTAAATGAGAAGGAGAAAGCAAGGCTACATGGCGTGAGGGGAGTCCAGGTGGCCAATCTCCTCTCAGCCCCGTCACTGCCTACTGCTGTCATTTCATCAGTATCACTAATTCAGACACTAGATGTAAGCCCAGGCACGTTGTACCTCCATTGTGAAATTGTTCAGGAGAATTTGGAGTGAACTCCAAATCTCTCTCTTTCTCAAAAATAATATTAATTTGTGCTTGCTTCTAGCCCTATGGAAAATGCAGACAGACATATAGTCCCATCCTAGACTGTGAATTCCCTAAGGCAGGGGTTCCCAACCTTTTTATACCCTAGGGCACATTCTAAAATATCGGTAGGGTGGCGGGCACCAGCTATTTCTAAGGATATTTATTATTGAACAAGAATAAAAAATAATAAACAAAAATAATTTTAAAATAATAAATTTATTGTACAAATTATATACACACAAAGAAACATATATACAAAACGTAATACAAAGTAA